>APFE030033539.1:4810-30719 GCA_000404065.3 Pinus taeda
CCCCCCCACTGCACAATCAGTGCAACGAAGGGGGGGAATCTGCCTCCCCTCTAGCCCCCCAGTGAACTACGTATGCTAGTCGTGGAAGGAATATAACACAACCCAACAATTTCACTACTTGAACCTTCTTCTTCTTGATATGTCCTTATATCTTGAGAGTTTGCGGAGTGGTAATTCCTACCATTACAATACAAGATATGGTCGGATTCATTTGTTCTTTCTCCAGGGTTGGTTCCTGGTGTATATCCTCTTCTTTTGACGTTTCTTTCTCCTTTTCGTCATTAGGGGGCCTTTCTTGTAGTAGCTTTGTCCCACCTTCCTTCAAACCTTCCATGCTTTTCTTCAAATCTTCCATGCCTTTATTCCAATATGCTTTCATACCATTGATATCAGCTTCCATGGCATAGATAAAACTATTTATCTTTTGCTTCTATAGAATATCATTTACACTTATATTCAATTTTTGAAATTCATCAATGTGCTCTACCATTGAACCCTTTTGTTTGAGATTTATCAATTTGTTAAAGAAGGTGTTTCTCTTTGTATCCTCATAATGTGCTATCATTTCCTAAGTGAAAATTGACCACGTGACAAGTGGTTTATGAGAACAAAGTCATTTATACCATAAAAATTGATTCGGTTCTAAATAATTAGATGCAATACATACCTTTTGTAATAGTGTTACACCATGTAAATCAAAATATTTCTCCATCTGTAGTATCCAATTCACCAGATCCTTGCCATCAAACTTCCTCATCTCGCTTTTTCTTGATTTTAGGAGCTCGATCTTGAAAGAAATTGTAACTCAGTAATTTTGGATCTTTAAGTTATAAAATTTCAACCTATAATAGCCCTCTCAGTCCTCTTTCTAACTCCACAAGTCTGATCACAATTGGATTCCCGAAGAAATATTTATCCCCAATCTCCCATGATGACCTAATTATAGACTAGTTCAGTAGAGTGAACTTGTACAACGTTCGACGTGTCACTGTTTCAATCTAAGGTTCTAAAAATTATACACAAACAAAATAAACTTTGTCCTCTTTCTGTAACTTCTTACGAAATTTCAGTCTGATGCTTAAGGAGAAACTTATGATGCTTTTCCTAAGGTCACCTGTTTAGGATGTCATTCAGGAGTCTGCAAAAACCCTAACTTCCTTAGATCATATATCTGAAAATTTAGTGAGACAAGATCTGGAATTCAGACTCGAGGTTCAGACCGATTTCTTCTCAAATGGGTTTTTTTATAGCTTCTTCAACTTCATAGTGAAAACGTTATAGTGAAATTCCACGATGACCTGTTTTAGATGAATTCTGGAGCTTGCAAAAACCCTAACTTCCTTAGATCATATCTTCGAAAATATAGCGAGATGAGATTTGAAATTCAGACTTGCAGTTCAACGAGATTTCGTCTCAAATGTGTTTTTTTATCTTCTGAAACGTCTTAGAAAAAATTTACAGTGAAAATGCCATGATTACCTATTTGGAGTAGCGAAACCCTAGAATCCAAAGCTCTGATACCAAATGTTATGAAACTAGCTCACAAAAAGATAGAAAAGATAGATAAATGCCTTAGAAATAAGACTCTTCAAGGGCGAAACCTCCTTTACATTACACAAATGAAAAATTCTTAGATGATACAAATGACAAGACCTCCTTTCAATATATAGGAGTCTAAGGGGTCATAATACAATCAAAGCTGACATAACAATAATAATGTAAGGGCACAACAATAACAATAGTGGGCTTATATGGGGCTTAATAATAACAATATGGGTACTACATGGGAAAAACAATATAATAAAGGGGGTTGCACTAATAATAATATTGGGTTACACTAGTAGTATAGGGACCTAAAAGTGCAGAAGCTGGGAGAGAATCACGATAATAGTTTGTTTCATCATGGCTTAGTGAAAGTGCTAGTTTCTCATCAGTGAGCATAGGAAAATCTGTCTTGGGTCGCTTTTCAAGTTCAAATTTTCCTCCATCTTCTTCAGCTAGGTCTAGTGATGAAATAATACCTTTAAGCTCACCAGTGCAGCAAGAGGTTGCTTCTTCAAGTAGACCAACCAAGAGGAAAGATAGGGTAGAAGTGCCTCAAACATACTCTAGAGGTGATAGGCTTGTGTTTTCTCAAAGGATTGTTAAAAACACCAAGCCTATAACAGGTGAACAAAGAGCTTCTTCACAGCCTGAGGATTTCTCCCATTCAGGTAGAAATGTGTTAGAGATGGAGAAAGGATATGAAGACAGAATTGAAGATCAAATCATAAGGGATAAGGAGGCTAAGATCAATATATTGGAAGGCAAGTTGATAGAGACAAATGCTCTAATAGCATGCTTGCAACAAGAGAATATGCAATTAAAAGTGAACCAAATGATCCAAGATAAACAAGCAGCTATGTCAAATAAGGAATATGCAAAGGGAAAAGCAGTGGCTGAAATGAAAGTGTCAAAGGTAAAGGAAAACAAAGTACATTAGGGAGACCAAGAACAAGGGCATCTAAGAGATCCCTTGAGCTACAAAGGAGGTTTCTCCACCAAAAGAATAGATTATTGTAGATGACCTAATCACTAGAGAAATCAATGAAGATAGGGTATAATGGCTTGATAAGTTCAATGGACATCTAGAGAAGCTCCTCAAGAAGGAAAACAGGGACAATAACTTGTAGAGGCATATGGTTATGCATTACTACACAAGAAACAAAATATCCCAAGTGAGAATCAAGCATTTGAAGAAGAAGCTCAAGGAGACCCTAATAGGTCAAAATGACAAGAAGAAGCTTGATTTACATGATGAGGCCTCCCTCATGGCATAGCATATCATATCATAGCTTCACTCAACAATTTTGAGAATATTTGGAGAATTTTTTTCATTTTGAAAATTTTGATGATTTTTTATTGTTTTAAAAACATAGTGAAAGCTATAAGTGCAGTGCCTTGGCGCTACGCTTTCACCACAGAGCTCCAAATGCCTAAAACTATATATCCCTGGATTGATATTTCCCTAAGGATCTCAGATATCTACTTTCTGAAGCATGTCAACAAACTGGTTAGGAGAAAAAGCCAAAAAATAGGTTAAAAAGTCACTTTCTGACACTATTCTGAAGCAGGCGCTGCACTTATAGAGTCACCTCGAGAGAATCAATACTTGAAGGCCTTCCCATGGGTCATTTTCAAAACTTCAAGTTGTTTTAGAAACTAGACAGGAAATGCTAGTTGATTTTTCTCTTGGTTTTCAAATTTGATTTCACAAAGTCTTCCAAAATATTCTTGCAAGATGGCGCTACACTTATAGCTGAGTGTGTCGCGCTTATGGCTAAATGCACTACACTTATACTTGTAGCAGTCGTTTTTAGTCTATTTTCACCAGATCTTGGTTTTGTGATGTAATTTTGATATTCAAAAGACTTGATGATGTAATTATTGAATAAATTAGCATGATAGGTTGTTTTTGTGCTTAATTAGGCCTCATAAATGAAGCAAAACTCAAATCAAAGTCTAAGAGAAGAGTTTGTTTTTGACCTTCTCACTCTCTCTTATTGGTTGAGAGATTCTTGGGAAATTTTTCCACCACTTAGGGATTCGACCCCTGAAGGTGGGGAAATGGTTTGTTGGAGTCTATATGTATCATTTCTCATTCAGAGAAAAGGTTTGGACTTCAAAGGATAGGATTTGTATGTTATGCTTTCATATAGTTAATCAAGGAGAAGTTGTAGTTGTTTTTCAGGAATACTTGTGTAGTGAGTCTGTGGTGTTGTTTCTCTTCCATATCAGTTTTTTACTAATTAATTCATCTCCCTTAACATGCTTTTCTTCCTTCATGTTATTTTCCTTACAGTCATATAGGCCGAATTCTTCAGATTCAAATCTCTATTTATGTGGAAAATCATGTTTATGTATCTCTTCTTCTAGATTAGTGAATTCATGCTAATACATGCTCATTATCATTTCTTAAGCTTTCAGACCCTACACTACATTGACCAAAATCTAAATCCATCATAAAACATTTTTATCTTTCTCCTCTTTATGCATGCTACTGCAAACTTTAATACCTTGACCTAATTGCTTTCTCTCATCCCTAGTCCAGCAACCTAAAAACCCTAAATTTTCAATAACTCAAAGAAAACTTATACATCTAGCCTAAAATCCATTTATTTTTCAGTCATTGACCTAGAAATCCTTAGAGAGATCCCTCTCTAGTTCAGCAGGGCTAGCTGCTAAACTACAAGTGGTTTGAGGTTAACTTTTTCGATCTCCTCCTCAACCTGGGACATTGTGGAGGATAACATTTTGGCATCGTTTCCGGGGAAACATGTGATATATATTCTCTAGGAAAGAACAAAAAGCATCAGATCTGATTGCTGATGATGGACAGTGATTAGACACGGGAAGGTTGAAGCATCCCACCTTGTGACTCCAATCAGTTTCATGCAATTTAAAAGTACTCCATTTGTGACTAATTGGCGACTTCACTGCTACAAGATGAATCCCATATCTGCAAGGTATACGCCATTAAATCGTGCTCATATTCCAAGTTTTCCAAACTACATGCCTTGTGTATATTGGAAAACTTATTTGTCGAAGTTCAAAGACAAGAAATGAGAGCATGCTTCTCTTCACTTGTCAAAATTTCATGTGCATGTACGTAAGATGCAGATTCAATTTCTGAAGAGTTTCTAATGAATATTTTCATGGCCACCTTGGAGGAACACAAAAGATCATGGTATGAAGTTTTGCCACCTGGTTGTATTTATTCACTTGATGATTTTCATATGATGTTTTATGAAAATTTTAAAGAAGAGCATCCATCTTAACTATTTGTAAAATATTGTTGCAAGCATTTTCAAGGTTTTATTCATCATTTCAAAAGTGTTAACGGTGATTAAGAGTTCATGGATGAAGAGATCCTAGAGGCTTTATATGAGAACCTTTCCATCACCAAGAAGAAAAGGTGTTTTGTCCCTTGGATGAAAGTGAAACTGAGTAGGAATCCAATGATGACATTAAAAAGGTTGTAGACATTTCAGAAGAACAAGAGAACATTCAAACCTGTTTTAATGAAGAAATCATGTTTATGAATGATAGTCATGTTCCATCCTATGCGTTTGATGAATGTTTGCAATATATTTGTTAGTATTTTAATGAAAGGTATGAAGATAGTCATTCATTTGTTGCTTCATATTGTTCTTTCTCTAGTCTTTTAGTTCAAGATCATGTTTATGAAGACCAAGATGAGGTTTCCGATGAAATGCATGAACAATGATTTCAAACGCTATTCCAAGAGAATATTTGTGCAAACCGTAATTTTGAACTCGCATGTGTGGAGGTTTCAGACAATGTAATTATGGAAGAGAATAGTCATCAAACATTTGATCTGAAATGATCATAGACTAAAACTGATGTATAATTGGTTATCCATTATTGGATTTATTGTTAACTGAAAGTGCAGAAATCGAAGAAAACTGCTTGAGAAGAAGACTTTACGACAGTTGATTAAACATAAGAAATATGCATAACAGAAGAGAAAATAGTAAAAGCACAGTATACCAAACATCAAATTTGATTACAGAGTTCGTCCCTGATGGACTACGTCTCCAGGTCCGCTTTCAAGATGGGCAAATGCTTTATTAGGATTGAAACAGTAGAGGTCGATTACATAGAAATTTGACCAAATTGAATGTGCATGTAGGCACTTCTAGTCACTATCAATGGATATCCCTCTGAACCAACTTTCCAACGCCTATCACGGTTCCCAATTTTGACTATGGATGCTCCCATAACACTGAAAAAAAAACTGTCTATGACCTCCAAAATCTGCAAAGAAAAACCAAAACCACTAATCTCCACTTCAATGAAGAAAAACTGCCTCTTATAGGTCTGCAAATACATTCAAACTCCTTTGGCTGAATTTGAGATGAATTGGTTGCCTTTAGGATGAGTTTGAGCCTTGGTCTAGTCAAAGTTTGCCACTTAGGATTAGGTTTAATGGTCATTGAATTAATTTCTTAAAAAACTGCAACTGAAAACCCATAATAGACTTCGGATAAGCGCAGAACTACTGGTGGTTAGTTGACCAGGCGGAGGAGGCTGCTAGCTCATGTGAGCGGTGACTGAGCTTGCAGTTTGAATGCCGGTGGTTTCGCTGACCAAGCTTCGACGGTTTCGGTTTGGAGTTATTGAAACCTATTCACATGTTATGTACCCCCGATGCTTCCGCTATGGTCACATTAACTTTGCGGTTACACTAAACTCCAATGGTTAATCCAGGCTTATTCATATATAACGGTTTATGCTAATGATTCCTGATACGGTTGGCGTTGGGGATAAACCTCCTATTCTGATCACATGAATATAGTCCCCGTGCAGTTAACATCTGGCAGTTAACTCCAAGCCCGATGGTTTAACAACTCCGACAGTTTACATATGCTTTGATCACATTACTGGCCTTCTCCAATGTAGTTTGCCTCTGTGAATAGGGTTGTGAACTGTATTTGTAATGTTTTTGTTTGTAATAACATAGCCTGAGAGTGTTAATTAGGATTTTAGACTTAAGCAAATAGGTTTTTTATTTATTTTTTGATACATAGTTTTAGGTTAGGTTTATTACATAGTTGTAATATATTGAAGTTTGATAGGTATGATAGGTTTAGGTGTAGGTTTAGGATTATGTGTATTATGTTTCTAGGATTATATTATTTTGTTGTTAAAAACCCATGTACAACACATTGTCACAATGTGACATAAACCATATCAAACCCCTGCAACGGACAACACCCATGTCGATGATCAACCTATGAGTGGACGACAAAACCCAAGTCCTGTGAGGTGAATGAAAAACACATTTAATTGACAAAATCCTGGCAGAACTGACGACAAACACATGTCGACATCTAGGTACAAAACCATCACCATGAAAACCATTAATATTACCTGAACAACCTGGATCTTAACAACACTATTGAAACTGTCGAAACTAAACTGAATGTTGATGACGACACTGAACACTAATGATGAACCCATGCAATTGATCTGACGAGATCCTCCTGGATCAACATTGTAGACAGATGATGAGGAGGAGAGCATCGATAAAGGAGAGATTGTTTTAGAGCCTCATGCACATGATGATCTTCCTCTAGGTAAAGAAAATGAGGAGTCTTTTGAAGAAGAGGAGATTGTCCCAGATCCTATAGATGTGCACATATTTTCTATTGTTGAAATGGTTGCCTCAAACCCAGATTTTCAAGAACAAACTTCCCTTTTTCCTGGTGCAAATGAAAAACTTAATGAACATATTCATCCTGACAAAAAATTTGCATTAGAAAATGAAGGGTGTGCTTGTATTTTTGTCGACTTTCAAGACAGGGTAACATTTTAGATTCTTCAGGATCCTTTTACTAATTTTCTTTAGTCATCAAGGGAGATGAATTTTATTATATTTATGGATCATGATCATATGTTCAGTGGACACTTGGAGTGGACAATCTTTTGTTTTTTCTACCTGCTCAAGGAAAGTACGAGCATGATTCAAATAAGTAGCCATTTGTTGGATTGGTTACACTGGAGGGATCATTACGCATGATTATATATACATCTTCAGCAGGTGGACAATTATCATCAAGATTTGAAGCCATCAAATCTCGATGGTCTGCTACCATAAGTAAGTTAAGTCAGTATGTTTTTTATAGTCAAGTTAGTTTAGTTAGTTAGTGATTTTTCAGTTTTCAGTCTATTCTTTTGCATTTTGACTCCATTTCCCAATGAATAAGGCTACATGGTCTATGGTGTTCTTGACACCTCCAAGGAGATTCCATCCCCATTTGGAGCCAATGTTAGTTCCTGCCAGTCATGTCAGTCACCAGTGATCAAATATGCTCTTACAAGGTTTGTTAGGGTCTCGAGGTCAAATTTTATCATTTCAATAGGTTTCAAAATAAAATTTGGTCACTGGATGTTGTGTCTAGGTCACTGATTTTCCCTTCACTTACTCATGGTCTTCATCACTCATCATGGTCATTGTCTTCTTCAAGGTATCATATCTTCATTTAAGTGTATTCGGTCATGAAATGGTTAAAATCCTCATTTTAGGTCATGGTCTAGGGTTTCACTCCATGCGTCATCATGATACCATATGTCAAAACAAAAGCACATCCATCATGTGAGTCAAGGTAAAGGGAGTTAGCAGCTCAGGGAATGAAAAATAAAGGTAAAGGTAATGTTTTATTTCAAATAAGATAATGCCTCAGTACACTACCTCGTTTCATCATTTCTCAAAGGGACGTATGATTGCACGCCACTACCAAAGAAAAAATCAACTTTCAAGCTACAAAGGATCATTCAAAGCATAAAAATGGTTTCATTTCAGAATTCACAACTTTAAGCATCTCCTTGGCAATTAAGTAAACATCTAGCACCTCTTATGCATCCTTCATTTTGAAGAACTCAGTGAAAATCCTTCTCCTAGGGTTCCGTTGTGATTTTGGTCTCCCAATGCTTTTGCTTCATTGCAGTGAGAAAAATCCAATTTTTTATGTTCCATAACCCCCACACATACCTTATATACCCCTCCCAACCATTTCCCATACCCATTCCCTTCATTTCCCCTCATTTTCCCTAAACCCTAGCTTAATGTTTCGTTTTTGGAAATTTCTAGGCTAGGATTACGTTTCTTTTGTTTGAAACCCTTCCCTTCACCGAAATTCTAAATTTCCACTTTCCTTAGATCCCTAACCTCCCTCACTATCACCCCAAATTTTCTTAGAATTTTTCCATTTCGCTATCCACCTCATTTCCCTAAACTCCCTCACAGCTATTGAAAATTCCATGTTTTTCGTACAATCAAAACCCTAGTTTCTATCCTAAGAGCTAAGTGTTGACATGGAATCTGAAACCTCTTAACAAAGGAAGCATAGAGGAGGACATGTCATCAAACACGAACCTAGCTCAACCCATGAGTTCTTATCATCTCCCTTCATTAGGAAATAATTTGAAGATGCAGGTTGTCTTACATTTTGCTAGAGAATTGAGGAATTGAAGTATCATGATCAATTGACTATTGCTTTTGCCACCAAACTTAGAAAGGATAAAGTGACCATAGAAGGAGTTCAATTCACTATTTCAACGCAACTTATCTCTGTAGCTATAGGGATTCCAAACAATGGAGAAATTTGGTTCAAGAGAGAAGACCTTGACCCTCAAAATTACAAGAGGTACCTAAAGACACTATACAAGGTAGCTCCAACATATATTTTTCCATTCAGAAATTTGTTGGAAGGGTATACCCCTCTCATGAAAATTATCATGAAGTCCTTCACATGTGAGGGCAGGTATTCAAGGCTGTATAAGTACCACATGAAGTTTTTGATGCATTTCACCGATGATCAGAAAATCAATTTGTCTTATTATTTATACAAAAGTCTGATCAAAATGACAGAAAAGGTGCAAAAGCTGGGAGAGAATCACCATAATAGTTTATTTCATCATGGCTTAGTGAAAGTGCTAGTTTGTCATTAGTTAGCACATGCAAATCTATCTCGGGATCACTTTTCAAGTTCATCTTTTCCTCCATCTTTTTCAGCTAGGTCTAGTAATGAAACAACACCTTCAAGCTCACCAGTGTAGCAAGAGGATGCTTCTGCAAGCAGACAAACCAAGAGGAAAGACAGGGTAGAAGTTTCTTAGACATACTCCAGAGATGATAGTCTTGTGTCTTCTCAAAGGATTGTTGAAAGGGCCAAGCCTACAACGGGTGAACAGAGAGCTTCTTCACAGCATGATTATTTCTCCCATCTAGGTACAAATATGTAAGAGATGGAGAAAGGATATGAAGGCAGAATTGAAGATTAGATCAAAAGGGATAAGCAGGCCGAGATCAAGATATTGGAAGGCAAGTTGATAGAGGAAAATTCTCTAATAGCATGCTTGCAACAAGAGAATATTCAATTGAAATTGAACCAAATGATCCAAGATAAACAAGCAACTATGTCAAAGAAGGAAGATGCCAAGGGAAAAGAAGTGGCTGAAATGAAAGTGTCAAAGGGTAAAGGAAAGCAAAGTACATCAAGGAGACCATGAACAAGAGCATCTAAGAGAGCCCTTGAGCTACAGAAGGAGGTTTCTCCACCAAAAGAAAATATTACTATAGATGACCTAATCATTAGAGAAATCAATGAAGATAGGGTATATTGGCTTCATAAGGTCAATGGACACCTGGAGAAGCTTCGCAAGAAGGAAAATAGGGACAATATGTTGTAGAGACATATGATTATTCATTACTACACAAAAAACAAAATATCCCAAGTCAGAATCAAGCATTTGAAGAAGAAGCTCAAGGAAACCCTAACAGGTCAAAAGGACAAGGAGAAGCTTGATTTACTTGCTGAGGCCTCCCTAATGGCATAGAATATCATATCATGGCTTCACTCAACAATTTTGATAAGATTTGGAGAAATTTTTTTCATTTTCAAATACTTGATGATTTTTTACTGTTTTAAAAACACAGTGAAAGCTATAAGCGCAGCACCTCGATGCTACACTTTCACCACATAGCTCCAAATTCATAAAACTCTATATCCCTGGATATATATTTCCCTAAGGATCTCAAATATCTACTTTTTGAAGCATGTCAAAAAAATGGTTAGGAGAAAAAGTCAAAAAATAGGTAAAAAAATTCACTTTATGCCACTATTTTGAAGTAGGCATTGTGCTTATAGATTCACCTCAAGAGAATCAATTTTTGAAGACCTTCTCATGGGTCAGTTTCAAAAATTCAAGTTGTTATGGAAACTAGACAAGAAATTCTAGTTGACCATTCTCTCAGTTTTCAAATTTGATTTTAGAAAGGCTTCCAAAATATTCTTGCAAGATGGTGCTATGATTATAGCTGAGTGCACTGAGCTTATGGATAAATGCACTACGCTTATACTTGTAGCAATATTTTTCGGTCTATATTCGCCAAATCTTGGTTTTGTGATGTAATTGTGATATTTTAAAGACTTTATGATGTAATTATTGAATAAATTAGCATGACAGGTTTTTCTTGTGCTTAATTAGGCCTCATAAATGAAGTAAAACTCAAATCAAAGTCTAAGGGAAGAGTTGGTTTTTGACCTTCTCACTCTCTCTTGTTGGTTGAGAGATTCTTGGGAATTGTTCCACCACTTAGGGATTTGACCCCTAAAGGTGGGGAAATGGTTTGTTCGAGTCTATATGTATTATTTCTCATTCAAAGAGAAGGGTTGGACTTCAAAGGAGAGGACTTGTATCTTATGCTTTCATACAGTTAATCAAGGAGCAGTTGCTGCTATTTTTTAGGAATACTTGTGCAGTGAGTCTCTGGTGTTGTTTCTCCTCCATATCATTTTTTATTAATGAATTCATCTCTCTTAACATGCTTTTCTTCCTTCATGTGATTTTCCTTATATTCATATAGGAATAATTATTTAGATTCAAAGCTCTATTTATGTGGAAAATGTTTATTTATCTCTTCTTCTAGATTAATGAATTCACGCTAATACATGCTCATTATGATTTCTTAAGCTTTCAGACCCTACTCTACATTAACCAAAATCTAAATCCATCACAAGGCATTGTTATCTTTCTCCTCTTTATGCCTGCTACTGCAAAATTTGATAACTTGACCTAATTTCTTGCCCTCATCCTTGGTCCAACAACCTAAAACCCCTAAATTTTTAAACACTCAAACAAAACTTATACATCTAGCGTAAAATCCATTTCTTTTTCAGTCAATGATTGAGAAATCCTTAGAGAGATCCCTCTCTGGTTCAGTAGGGCTAGTTGTTGAACTGAAAGTGGTTTGAGGTTACCTCTTTCGATCTCCTCCTCAGCCTGGGACATTATAGAGGATAACACAGACCACTAGTTTTAATTTCTCAGCTAACCCCACTCCATAAATCAAACTGACTGGTCTCCCTCAATGTGTTCTCCAACTAACCCTGAAGCCTCTTCTTATACTTTTCCTTTTGGTCCTTCAATAACCGATATTAAATCTCTAATCAACAACTAAGATTAGATTTGGCGTGATCCATGACTTTTGGAACCTTCTAACCCAGTTTTATATTAATAACCATTAATATATTATTTTTCCTTAGTTTAGACTTAGGAACTTCATTAAAAATATTAATTATTTTAATATCTCCCAAACTGGTTAGAATCTCCCCAAACCATTTAAGGATCTTGGAGATCTCATGTACTTTAGCCTCTCCACCAATTTTCATGGCTAGAGCACATCCGATGCTACCCCAAATCATCACTCCCTCTTAGCGAGGACCGTACTCTAGTAATACTCCATACTGAGCATCACTCTGACTATATGGCACCGATACCTATGCTGATGCTAGGCCTCCCCACCCAACATCCTCTGCACTACGGCATCCTTTACTGTTGCCCATGGCTCTACCTCTACCATTGTTGCATCTATATGACAGCTCCCTCTACATCTATGTTTTTGCTAGTCCTTTCTCCCAATACTGCATCTTCACTACAACTCCCTCTATATCCGTGTTGTTGTTGGTCCTACTTCTCAATACTGCATCTACACTAAAAACTCTTCTCATCATGCTGCATCATGCCACTATTGACTGCTACTACACTGCAACATCACCCCCATCTCTGCTACTGAAATGGATTCTTTATCATCCCCATATTTTCCCTGAAATAATCAGACTTTGTTCTTCCAAGGGCCTTGGTGAGGATGTCTTCCACCTATTCTCCTATAGGAGTGAAGCTCAACTATATAGCTCCTCATTGGACACAGTCTTTAAAAAAGTGACACTAGATATCAATATGCTTTGATCGATCGTGAAACACTAGATTCTCAGAGAGCTTGATGCAACTCTGATTATCACACATGATCCTGGTCACCTCCATCTTTCTTCTGAATATGTTCACAAGAAGTTTTCTAAGCCATATAGCCTCGCAAGAAGTTGTGCTTGCAGCCATATATTTTGCCTCAGCTGAGCTCAGAGCTACGGACTTTTGTTTCCTACTGCACCAAGAGTTCATTCCTAATCCAATGTTGAAACAATACGTAGAGGTACTTTTTCAGTCTACTTAACTTCCGACCCAATCTGCATCAGTGAATCCACTCAATTTGATATCCTTACTCCTAGTGTACAAGAGTCCATAATCGAATGTTCCCTATATATATCTGAGAACATGTTTGGCTGTTGTCGAGTGCATCCTCGTCGACTCCACCATGAACTAGCTGAGGGTGTTGATAGCGTAACAAATGTCTGGCCCGATATTGGCAAGATACATTAGGGACCCTATGAGTTGCCTATATAAGGTGGGATCAACATCCTTGTCTTCGGATGCATCAATTTTCTTCCAGTTAGTGATCATTAGAGTATCCATGGGTCTACAATCCTCCATCCTGAATCTCTTGAGAATTATGTAGCATATCTCCTTTCTCCAAGGAAGATCTCCCCCTTTTGCTTCCAAAATTCCAACCCCAAGAAATAATGCATCTGTCCCAAATCCTTCATGTCAAATTATGTGGCTAGATTCTTCTTGCAGTCCCTGATGAGCCTAGATGATCCTGTCAGGAAGAGATCATCCACATATAATACTAGGATTAGAGGATCATTCCCTAGAACTAGATAGTAGATATTTGGATCTACATCACTCTTGAAAAATCCCATCTTCTACAAGTAGCCATCAATTTGACCATACCATGATGTAGGTGCCTATTTCAGCCCATACAAACTTTTGTTCAATATACATCCATGAGACTTCTTATCATGTGTCCCAAAGCCTTCCAGTTGTTCAATGTATACCTATTCTTCTATCACCCCATTCAAAAATTTCATTTTTACATCCATCTGATGAATCTCCCATCCCATCTGTGTTGCAAAAGATATCACGGTTCTAATAGATGTATACATGGCTACTGGGGCAAAGGTCTCTTTGTAGTCAATTCCTTCCTTCTGAGCATACCCCTTAGTCACAAACCTGGCTTTACATATTTCCACACTGTCGTCTACAACATATTTAATCTTGCAGATCCATCTTGAACCTACCATTGATCTATCTTGAGGCCTTGGCACTACCTCCCAGAAATTGTTCACCATTATGGAGTTGTACTCCTCTATCATCGCATCCAACCAAACCTGATGTTGAGTAGCCTCCTAAAAAATGGTAGGGTCCCCATCCTGAGCTACTAATGCCTAATATCTATCTAGCTATTTTCGATCCCTCTTATTATTCCCTGGTGCATTAATGAAATCCTATACATCTCATAGAATCTGATGAAGTTCCCTGTTCATTCTTCCTTTGCCAGCAGGTGCTTCTGTTAGATCCTCCTCCTCCTGCTATTCTTCCTAGTCCGAGGAATAATTCTTTACTTCCATTGGTTGAAGAGGTTTAACGAACGACTCCTCTTTTGACTTCTCCTCGAAAGGCATTTCTCAAGATTTTCTGAAATCCCTATCCTCCATGAACTTCACATCTCATGGAAATACTACCTTCTTTCTCCCTGGAAGATAGATTTTGTATGCCTTAGCATTCTCGCTATATCCCACTAGATATCATTTCTCTGCAGTTTGATCCAACTTCTTCCTCTTTTCCTCAATTATGCGACAATATGATAAGCTCCCAAATATCCTGAAATGACTAACTTTAGGAGTCTTTCCTGTGAAGGCTTTCTCTAGAGTAATCTTTCCCAATGCCCGATGAGGAGTTTTGTTATGAACATAAACTATCATGTTGCATTCTTCTACCCACAAGAATTTTGGCATATCCTAATCATACATCATGGCCTTAGCTGCTTCTGCGATAGCCATGTTCTTCCTTTCTACTACTCCATTATGCTCCGGATTGTAAGGAGTTGTTCACTCTATTTTGATGCCCTCCTCATTGCAAAAATCAATGAAGTCCTTATCGACATACTCTCCACCATTACCAAAGTGCAAAACTTTTATTTTATTCCCAGTCAGATTCTCCACTAGAGCCTTGAACTCTTTGAATCGATAGAAAATCTCATCCTTGGTTTTCAGAAAATAAATCCAATTTTTCCTTGAGTGGTCATCATTGAAGGTAAGTGTTATAGACATTTTTGGGCACTTCAACCCCAATCATAAATGTCCATAAACTGAGGGCTCCTAAGTCCCTAAAATTTTTGCTTCACTGCATAAAGGAACAAGGTCAACTGATTACATCATCTCCCAGAAGTTCTCCACTGAAAACTGCTCATAAATGGTCAAAATTGGACCATACTGAAAGCTCAATGCAGGGGGTGCGTTGCATATCACCTTCTCAGTGTACAAGGTGCGATGCATACTGATTTTCTCCTCTGTAGGGTGCGATTGTCGAGAATGGACAAATGGCAGGGACAAAAATGTGAGGTGGAAGATCTTGGAATCTTCCAGAAGCTTCCCCTCTGACACTTGCCACTCCATTTTCGACCAGGGATGAGTAAGAGATCATCATTCTCCAAGTGGAAGCAGGACCTATCAGAGAGAAGACACTAATCAAGATCACAAAAGATGACTCACTCTCTGTAATCATCTATATATGGATCCCTCATCACAGAGATCAAGAGGCTGGAATTTTGTATCTTATAGAGAAGTGTTGTTGGTATTCTTGTGTACATTCACAGTGTTGGGTGATCTAGCTTTGCTTGAGGTGAAGAAAGGCTTCTTAGCTGGAGGATGATGCTGGGTCAGAGCACATGGTTGTAATCTTCTTGCTACTTTTCATCTGAATAAAGCTATTCTTGTTTCCTTCCATATCCTTGTGTACTTGTTATATATGCTTGTATATGGTTAATGCACATCTGATCCTGCATTATTTATGAACTTAGATCCTTGTTTCTTGCATAGTAGTATGTTGATGTGATTCTACAAGTCCTTTTGAAGCTAAGCAGACAAAGAGCAAGCGGAAAAAATCTATCAAGAAGGAGAGGAAATCGAGCGCAAGACTCAGGTTGGCCCTCTTGGTTCTCCTCTCATCTATTTTCATAAAAGGAATCAATAGTAGACTTTGCTTGTTTTTTTCTAAGATAGCCACCCATCTTAGTGGGAATAGCAGCGTCCGTGTTGACACTATTTTCATATAACAACATGTGTTGAGCATCAGCCTTAAGCTTGCAACATGTTTCTTCAATAACCAAAATATTGTCCAATCATTGAACTATACTTTTAAAATATTGTTAATATATTCTTTGAAAGTTTCAACCACGACTCTAGAAAATATGCAGGGGCATCCTTTAGTCCAAAAGGCATCACTATATAATGATATGAACCCCATTCTATAGCTATGGTGGTCTTATGTCTATCCTCTGCTAAAATTATAATCTGATGGTATCCTAAAAATCCATCTGTAAATGAATAGGCTTCATGACCTCCTATATTGTCCAATACTTCATCAGTGAAAAGAGTAAGGAATGGGTCATGTATACATGCATCATTTAACTTCCTTAAATCAACAAAAATCTCAATTTCTCCTTGTGTTTTATTTTCTTGACTACCATAGGACCTACCCACTCTGATTCTTCCACATGTTCAATGATTCCAGCTACTATCATTTTGTCAAGTTCTTTCTTCACTTTTTCTTTGTACTTTGGATTCAGTCTATAAGGCCTTTTCTTAACTATATTCACATCAGGCTTTAGAGGAATATTCATAACTCTTAAGTCTCCTACTATGCCCTTCATATCTAAAACCTTAGTGGGAAATAACTCTTGGTATTCGTGCAGAAGGTCTGTTACTTTGCTGACTGTTTCTTCATCATAATAATCTCCTGTCGTTGCAAACTTTGGCTCCTCTTCTGATCCTATGTTCACCTTCTTCATCTTCAATGACTTTCTTATATCGGGAATTTCTAACTCAGGTCCATTCACTTTTTGGTAGCCTTCAAATTCTGTTATGTCAATATTGCGAGGGTCTTCATCTTCTTCTACGGTGATCTTGTAGAATTCCAATACATTTTGTAGTTGCACAAACTAATCAGGATGCCAAGTGAGTGAAATTGCATTCTAAAAAATCTTCTTTTTAACTATCTAAAGGGTTGAATCTATATATGGACAATCATCTTCAAACCCAAATTTCAATATAAATCCATAAACCATCTTTTCCCAATTCGCAGTACCATTTCAAAGTTCGATTTCCAAGGACTAGTTTTAATGAATTTTCTCAAATGTATGGATGAATCCATGCACCCAATTCTCTAGTGAACCTTCTTCCAGTTGTCATACAGAGATGGATGTGCTCTTTAGGATCATTTTGACCATCATACATATCTTCCAACTTTGTTTCTACTTGACCAACCTTATCCATATTAACCTTCGACATTCTTTCCAAGATGTTATATTCTTCCTATGTGTACCTCACCATCTAGCAGGAGTGGCTCTCAGGAGTATATCTAGGGCTAACAATATTTGAAATTCCGGTACCTATTCTTATATTCTTCAAGAAAAGTATTTATATCATCCAAACCATCATAAAAAGGTAAATCACATACATCAGTTGTCATACAGTCACCTGCTTTAGTAAGTCTTTCGCATCGCCTTGTAGAGACTTCATGTAACCCATTCTACCAATTTTCAAGTTCTTCTTCTAAATTTGAAGCACACGAACTTTCATGCTCCCATCTTAAGTTTCCTTTAGTAGGTTAACAATTTCTTATTCTTTTTCTGTCATCTGATATATGTTATCTATATCAACTGTGTTGTACTCCTCTTTAACTGGTTCACTATACCTTGCTCCTTCTAATGGAACCAAGCGAATGATCACTTGCATATTGTTGCTTTCAAATATCATTTGTCTCTTCTTTAAGTCAATTATATCCATCTTCAAAAATTCCCAATCTAGTCCAAGTAATGCAGCATAGGGGTTACTATCATCCACAATTTATATCACTCTGAAATCAGTAGTAGTGCATACCCCTTCAATGTCCACTATAATGCTTGATAATCTTCCTAAAGGAACAATCTTTTCTTGATTCACCATTCTTAGTTAATAGGTGACCATTGCAACTTTGGTTTACCCATTAACGCCCATATTTGCTTTGTCAGGACATTAGTTCAGATCTCAGATCTAAAATAACTTAGTCCATGTCATATTCTCCTATTTGTGCATTAACCCTCATTTCCTCTCTAGTTCTCTTCTATCTATGTAAGTTTTTAACTTCATGCATTTCACTCTGTGGTACTTCTTTAAATGCATAAGAATTTATCAATTCCTAGAGTCCTTCTATAGCTCTTCGATCTCGCAACAATTTCATACAAGTTTGAAGAAAATATTTTAAAATATCCACCTTATATATTACATCCTATTCCTGTATTCTCAAAGCTTGGCTTTGTTTCGAAGATGATACACCACAACTATTCTTCCAATTTTGTTGTGCACTAGATGCCAAAGCTCCTTCAGCCATAAAGCTTCACTTCACATCCATAAAGACTCATTTTTCTTTTTGAATATCAAAGGTAGGATCTTTCTTCACAATATTTCTTACCCATGTGGCTTCAACTTCCTTTTTTCAATCTACTTTATCATTTCCAGTCATAGCTCCACTCCTTATTATAATATTAATGTGAGGTTCATCGGTCCTTGGTTCCGCAGTCATCATCTAAATGTTTTGTTTTGGCTGTTGATTTTTCTTTTCTTGCATTTTTTTCAATATGTACCAAACATTCCTCAATTACATGATCAAATTATTTGCAATAATTACATGTCATAGTAGGATTCTAACAATCTCTTGCAAAGTGACCTGTGTGGCTGTAGTTGTAACAAATAATTTGACCACAACCTTGACTAGCTCCACCACCTCGACCTCTTCCTTGATAGCCATGTCGATCACCACATTGTCCACTTCCTTCATGTCCTTTTTCTTTATCTTCCATTCTATAGGCATCATTACTTTATTCTATCATCAATTAATAAGCTCAACAGTTGTTCTCATCGTGCCACACTAATTTGTAGAATTTGCAATATAAGTTTCTTGAATTCTGGACATACTTATTCAATAAGTAGCAATATTTTGCATGATGTTCACTTCTAGTTTTACATATCTCACATCATAAGCCAAATCTAACATTCAAAGGGTTCAAAGCTCCACTAGCCATGTAATTTCTGAAGAGAGGGCATTGTTATTTAGAAAGGCCTTCCGATTTACACTTCATGCAACACACTTCTTCGCAAACTTCTTTACTTTTCCTCATATCTTTTATCAGTGGAGTCAAATTTTCCATTTGACTCTTGATCTTCTGGATTCTTGCACTGATATCCCCTATGGGTGAAGCTTCTAATTTCATCGCAAGTCCTAAATATTTTTCTTGAGTTTCTATCTTCTGTTGTGACAAAGGAAATATTATATGTGGAAGTAGTGCAGCTATAAACCATTCTTGATGTCGTTGCAAAGCTATTTCGAAGCTCACTTGATCCAATAATATCTTGAATATTTGATCAAATTCTCAAACCAAATCAGTAAGCTTTTGTTTCATTTCTTTTAATTATGTTATGCACTATGCCTCAAACTTCAGCTTCTTAAATTCTTTTACCAATGTTGTTTTAATGTTTGCAAATGATCTGATCTGATTGCTCGAATACTTGATATACCATGTTAGCACTCTATCTCATAATGTTGTGACAAGTTATGATTTATTCATATTTTCATCATGGAACTTCTTTGTTGTTCATACTACTTCGCATAAAAACCAGAACTGCTCTGGATCCTCTGCTCCAGTCCCTTTAAAGATAGGTATCTTAATATCATTGTCCATAGTTCTTCTTGGAGGGGGAGGGGAGGGGGTGGGGGAGGGGGATTTGTAAGGGGAGGGAGATGGGAGCTAGGGGGGTTAGGGGGATGGGAAAAACCCAAAAGCACCCTAATTATTGCATGATTCTGGCTTCGGCATACTTTCAAGCTGTAAAAGTGAATAATGTGGAGATACTTCATGGTTCTCAGGGCGGTTTTGTACACTTTCAAAATCACTTAAAAGAGGGATATAGCCAGTATCTATAAAAGTCTTCGGATCTTGGCCATGAGATCTCTTCCTAGTCTCTATTCTATATCTTTTTCAACTTTATGTTGTTCCAGTTTCTTCTTTGAATCTTATCCCAAACATAAGTAACTAATAATCTAACTGCATTCGTAAAATTCCCTTTTCGCACAAAAAGCAACTTAATCCAAAGTTTTAGGGATCTTAAGAACTTACCTTGGGGTCCTTTGAAAAAAATTTGTTCTACTTCGCTACAGGACATAATTGAGTCTATCACGAACTCAATAATGAATCCTCCCAAGATTTTATCATTCCAGAAATCAATATCTCTTGAGATCTTGTTGCCAGTGTCCTTGAGTCATTATATCAGTTCAGGATTCCACTCCTTAAATTTGTCTCCTTTAAAACAATTCTTTCTCTTGGTCAACCTTGATATCCACTCATACAACCCAACATGAAACTAACTGGAAATTTTTTCCCATTGATATTCGAAAATATACTTTTCCAACCACCTCCTAATTGACAGATGAGGGCTTCTATTTTCTTATTCTGTAAATACTTGTTCATTCTGTTATACCTAATCCTAAATTTCTTTCTTTGATGGATGCCACATAAACATATCCCTCAAGTAGATCCTGATCCTGACAATGAAACCATTTGTTGGATTAGGTTTGGTTGACCCAGGTTTGATTCTTTGCTGCACACCAACAAAACCCTCAATCACTGGCCCTCTCGGCAATGACCTACAAGCAAGTCATAGTCTCATATGAAGTAACTATTAGAGGTTGCAGAACTAGTTTTTTGCACCTTGGAGGGATATTGCGATGTGGAAATTATATCTTTTCTTATGCTTTAATGCTTATAAATTACTTCACATTCATGAAATACTTGGCACTTATATATTACTTTGCAGAATTACATTCATCACTTAAACATGTCATAAACATACATAAACTTCACAATACTGAGATAAAGTGCAGATAATAAGAAAAACACATGAAAGCACAAATTTTACTGTGGTTCATCCCAATGTGGGACGACGTCTACAAGAACTATTGCTTATAATAGAGAAGTTGGTATAACAAGCAATTTTTCACCTACGCACACAACTATAGGTTGTTTATGCACTAAGTTGTAGACATTCTGCATACTATGTTGTAGAACCAGACCTCCGCGTACTCAATTGTAGAGCCTCGCCACTTTTCTGATGTACAAATCACAAGGATACAACCATAAAACACATATCTAGATTCAATTATGCCTTCCTCCTTAATTATTCATCCCTATATATACTATTACATTGAGGGATTACATCGCTATATTACCATGGTTTCCAAAATAAAATAGACTATGGTCGAAAATCATTCAACTTTTACAATATTATATGCATGTTCAAAAAGTGAGGGGCTTCGTCGCGAAGCCCCTATACTGCGCAGTGAGTTTGTTGTGCAGTATTCATTATGCTTTGTTTCTCTACTGTGCAGTCCACTTTGCACTCTATGACATCCTTTGTACTCCATGCTCCACAAAATTTAGAGTCCTTGCCCCAAAATCTGGCCAAGTTGGGTTTCACCAAACACATCCAACCAATATTGAAATTTAAAACAATGAATTCCTCAAGCAATCTCCTTCCTCAAGAAATCTAGAATATGTGTCCCTTCTCTTAGCCTTTTGATAAGTTACAATCATTTACAATGGGGAAAATATTAACTTGGGGATGTCATAGATTGTGATTTTGTTGAGTTGTCTATAATGTAGATGCATATTCCATGAACCATCCTTTTTTTATAACAATCACCATTAGTGAAGAGAAAGCACTTTGGCTAAGTTGAATCATGCCTACATCTAACATTTATTGAACCATATGCTCATATGACTATTTTTTCTATATGGATACCTGTAAGGCCTAACATTAGGTGATATGTTTCAAGATTACAAATGAATATAAGCATGTTGATGATCTCAAGTAGATGGAAGACCCTCAGGAATATCTCCAAATAAAATGGAATGATTGTTGATAACTTTTGGTATGCTCGAAGTGTTGAGATTTTCGAAAAGAGATGGCTGGGGGCAATGGAGGGTAAAATAACTAGGGTTTTCAGGCATCTATAGGTGTAGAAATCCATGGAAGGGTGTAAAGGAGTGAGCTCCACTCCCTCCTATAGGCAGGCAGTGGCTAGCCGAGGTAAGAAACCATTAGAGAGTGTTAGAGGTCCTTCAAGAGAAGGAATAAGGAACACAAAAGAGGAGCAACAATTAAACAAGTCAAGGGAGAATAACAACAATAAAGAAACTGAGGAAGAAGACAAGGAACAAGGATCGAAAAGAAAATCACAAAAGGGGCCATGTAAACCCAAAGTTGAGGTCACACCTGTTATCACTCAGGTTGTCCCTAGGCTCCTGTAGGGATACGACCGAGGTAACCACAAACCAATCTTTGGATTGCAGGTTCTAGCCCACCTGCAATCAGAGAGGGCTCTCTCTTAATGATTCAATTTTGTTGATGATTTTAGGCTAGCTTTTGGCTTAGGGGTTTTTGTTTGTGTTTGGATGGAAGGTGGAAATTTCAAGCAAAGAGGCAAGGTAAGATGTGATAAGTTTGAAACCATTGGGCATGGAGTCATGGATTAAGGCTTGCTGTTGCGTTTTCTTGGTCACAAGAGGATTAAGGAGCGGGATAGCCACACATGATACAATTATCAATTTACTGAAAGGATGGAATGACGATCAGAGATGAAAGGCAAAAGAGAATCTTTCATCAAACTGAAAGAGGGGAGAAGTGAATGAATGGTTATCTAGGAGCAGCTAAGAATTCCTAAACTCTCATTCATATGTGAAAGAAACAGCGTAAACAAGATCATTTAAGTATACATGTTCATAACTATTTCTGATGAAAACATGAAAAATTGCAGAAATTGAGCCTAAGGTGCAGTTAAACAAATCCTAAGCTATTCTTCTTTTCTGCAATTTAGATGGCGGAACGGTGGTAAAACAAAACCTGAAAATTAACAGAGTTGAGAAACACTTATTGAACCATGTAGAAGCACAGGAATTCAACAATCACTCCTCGGCCAATAAAACGCATCAAACAGTTTCAGAATCCATGCTTTCACCAGTCTTTGATTATAGAAAGTATGACAGTTATAGTGCGGTTCTCTGCTTGAAGAAAATGTCGAGATACCAAAGATTAAGCTACTTCCTCGACTTACCAACCAACCCCTAATCCATCTTTCAGGGTGGTATATATAAGAAAAATATCAGAAGTCATTTATTACAATTGACCTAAACAGGTCTGCCGGAAAAGCTTTTTCTAAAAACCTAATTGTCGCTGGAATTAAATGCAGGTAAGTCCTTTGGGCTGCGCTAGAGGCCACTGAATCAAAAAGACTGCAATGTGGCCCTTGGAGGCTCGATGCAGTACTGTTGAAATAACTGTGCTTTGGGATCTGTAGTTCTATTCTGGTGCGAGTTAAATGTGTGATAACCATGATTTGAGATTTTTGAGTGGCTTCACCCTCTTTCTTTGACTTTGCTGGAAGGTATTAAATTTTCTCCTGCTTTGGGCCGCTGTTAAGATCTTCACTGATACTCTTTGCCGCTACATTGATGGTCTCTGCCGCTTGCTGATACTCTTTGACGTGCTTTTTTCCCTATTGATTTGATCTGTTACACTTTAATCTTTGTCTCTAGTCCTTTCCTGTCTTTAAACGGACTAATTTGGCAAAATCGGGCAATTTCGGGCTTTTTCGGCGCAAAACGGGCCAAGGAATCAAAAGATTCCCCAAAACGGCTTGTTTCCCGTAGCGATGCGTGATTAGCACTTCGTGCTAATCGCGCATCGAAAATTGCCTCTGTTTCTTGTTCCAGAGCTCCGTAATGCGATTTTTCTTCCTGCGCGAATTTTCGATTTTTTGGCTGCTGACGTTAGCAGTACGGTGGGGTGCTCATACTTCAATGCGATGCGATGAATTTTTCCGATGCGATCGCAATATCGCATCGGCGGGGAACGAGAAGGTACTTACTTTGAACATGCGATGCTTGCGACTGTCGATCGCCGATATCGCGATATCGAATCGGGTAACAAAGGATGGGGCACAACTATGTGGTGAGGATATTGCGATATGGCAACGCGAGATGGCTTACTAGGATCTGCAGAGTACTAAGGAAATCGGCAAGGGTCTATTGTGGTTGGAAGGAGTGAGTACGTGTGTTAGAAAAGCATTTGAGGCCTCGGAAGGGATCCGATAACCTAATAAGGGATTTTATACTTTGGAAGGAGTATATTGCATTTAGAAGATGGTTTGAAGGGGCAGCATGAGGGTTCTTGCCAAGTTGCAGACAAACTGAGCAATTCTCGGGGGTACCTATGGTTATTTTTCAACCAGGGGGAGGGATATTTACATAGGGGATGATTTACATAGTTTTAGTAGGGGGATGGGAAAAATATAGGGAGTTAAATAATAATGTCAGTAGTCAATATGGAGATGGTAAGAAAGTGCTAAGTTTGGGAGATCTTAGGCTGCAATGGGGGGATAGAACCTTATCGAGAGAGTATG
The DNA here is from genome assembly GCA_000404065.3 of Pinus taeda. Taxonomy (NCBI): domain Eukaryota; kingdom Viridiplantae; phylum Streptophyta; class Pinopsida; order Pinales; family Pinaceae; genus Pinus; species Pinus taeda. The sequence goes on from APFE030033539.1 coordinate 29,324, forward strand.
GAATTTCTTTGAGTAAAGCAGATCTTCACCCAAGATAATGACATGAAAATGATGAAACTTTAAGAGGTATCGAGCAGATCTTGACTTCTTTCTGGGGAAATTAGTTAATGAGTTGGGGTAGATGGAGAAAGGAAGTTAGTTATGTCTGTTTGAGCTTTCACATAGAACTGCCTGGTGATTGTGTCCTGAGTAGACATGACACCTGAAAACATGGAACTGATCAGCAATCAAAATTCTGCAACCTCAAAACTACCTACCCAGCCTATTTACCTAACATTTTTCTTCTTTTGGTTTGGGTGCACTTAGACTTGCAAACCCATCATTTCAATTTTTCTTTTTTATGCTTTCCTATCTACAAACTACCCTTATTTCATCCGAGGGCCCAGATTAAGCAGTTGGACTCCTTTGATTCTCTACCTATCTAAGAATCTAAGATTAAGCTGTTTGGACCTTTGGACATATTTGCATTCTGTATATTCTAAAACAGGAAATTGAAACCTAGGGAGACCAAGATTAAGCTGTTTGGACCTCCCTTTAACTGAAAATTGTGTAACGTTGGAATAACTTCTCAAAATTTGGAAAGCGGTTGGACGAACTCTGAGTAGCCTTCTTCGCTTGGAGACTATTAAGCAGATATGGAGCATTGCAGCATGCAAAGTATGACATATTTGGTCTGTAAAAATGTCAATCATGAAATATGAGTAACCTGCTGTAGTAGGAGGCTAACAGTGGCTCCACTTGGGGATGGCTTCTCCTTGTGAGAAGCCAAGAACAGCAGGTCAGATTGCCTTGCTTCTTCCACTATGGTTGTACTTTGAACTTGTTTGTGCTGACTGTTGGTTTGATTTGATCTTTTGGATTGGGAACAACTATTTCCTTCAATTGTGCTGCTGTTAAACTATAAAGCACTGCCTGCTTAGTTTTAGCATCATGGATTCTTACAAAAATCAAGACACTAGTATATACAGATATTCTATGTACAAAATAAAATGCCGCCTGCTCTTTTCAATCAATAGGATCATTGTAGTGCTTTAGCATTCGACCATTGATAGGGCCTTCTGCAGCTGTGCCGCCATCTGCCGATTTGAGAAAATAGGTATTATTGCCTTGCACAGCGCTAATAATGTACAGACCTTTCCACAGAAAATCAAATTTTGCGTGTTTGCCCTTGTCTTCTCTTCGCGAATCCCATATCAGAACCTTGTTGCCCACCCAGAAATCCTCTGCTTTGGCCTTCTTATCAAACATCTTTTTAAGTTTTTCTTGCAGTATTTGAGCTCTGTTGAAGACTTGTTCTCTGGTTTGCTGAAGATGAATGGTTTGATTAACTATTCTCTGCATGTCATTTGGTTCAGCCTGAATTTCTTGCAACAATTTAATAGTAAGAATGCTCAGA
>APFE030033545.1:0-10518 GCA_000404065.3 Pinus taeda
TTATACCCATTGACTAATAAGGTGATGAAGAAGGGTTGATGATCTTTGTTATCAGCATCTATGCTTTGCAGATATATGGGAGCATCATGATAATCAACCTCGCGAGTCTTTTGTTGAGAAGCGTTGACTTGAGGACCCTGAATTGCTTTCAGTAACTTGTCTCTTTGGGAAGGGATCCTAACAATTTCAGATACAGGAACCCAGATTTTAGCATTGTTAAACCAACTTCCCAAATCGATATCTATTCCAGAGTTTGCACCAGGGTTCAAAGTTTGAGTGGGAATTTGATTCCCGCTCTGATCTTTATCCCTCTGGTATGTCAAACCCTTATCTCTAGCAATTTCTAAAATTTTCTCAGGAGAGGGTTTCTCACCACATAACCTAGCCAAAATGTCATCTTTATTTTCAAGGTTATTTATACTAAAAGAAGATGAAGGATTTATAACATCATAGCTCCTTTCCTTAACCTCTATCCAATCATTCATAGGCAAGGAAACTTGCTCCCTACTACGTTTATTTGATCACCTGTCCCAAACATTCCATTATCTAAGATTATTCTAATGATGGGACAAGAGGATTCATCATGAAGATCATCGCAAACATGACAGTAAGGAGGAGCATTATCTACCAGATTAGTAAGTGGATTAGGGGGTCTCTGCTCACTAGATTGACCCTTTCTTTGCCAATTATTATTTCTGTTATTATTATTTCGAGGCTGAAAATTTTGCGATTGCGCTCTTTCCATTTGAATCAACCTATTCTGCAAAGTGTTTATCTCCTTATTATGATTAATTTCCATAGTTTCAATTTTTCGAAGCAACTTGAGAACAAGCTCACTTTCTGGCTCTTGGACTGCTTTTCCCTTAGGTTCCTTTAGTTTCGTAGCAGCCCTATCAAAACCTGAGATTTCAGATTTCCCAGAAGCTGCCTTGTCCTTTTCAAGTTCTATAGCTAAGGCCTGGCAATCTCTATAATCATTAAGTTTAGCACGCCTTAACTCATAAGATGGTTCAGAACTAAAGGCATCAATGTAAAAGTCTTGGAGAGTTTTATCTGTAGGTTTATAGTCTTGAGGTAATTCTCTGATAATACCATTAAACCTTCTATTAAATTCCTCGACAGTTTCATCCTCTCTTTTTTTTATTAGACTAATAGCTTTTACAAGATGTCTTCCCTCTCTCTTATCTCCATATTTTTCTTTAAATGCATTAATAATTGATTGTAGGGAGTCGAATGAATTTGGAGGCTTTTCTGTAAACCAATCATAAGCATCACCTCCTAGAGTCAAGATAAAAAGAGTCATCCTGACATCTTCATGATCAAAATCAGTAGATCTTGCATACTTAGCCATCCATATGTTGAAATCTCGCAAATGGGAATTAGCAGTAATGGCATTATCTCCTTGAAAGCTAGGCAACTTGTCTATCCCAACAGATGGAATATCATTGGGGTATCCAGGAATGTTAGAAAAATCACAAGGGGCATACAAACTCATGGTGCTACGCCTAACTTGACCCTTAAAGAGCAAATGAATATCGGAGAGGGCTTCTTGTCCAAGATTTCCAAGAAGTGTACGAGAGGCGAGTTTGTGTGATCACACCCTGAAGACCTTTTCAGGATCAGGGGTAGGGTTGCACAGACTGCTTGGATGCCTTCTAGTGTACACTCTTCTAGATAATATAGGAAGTGGAGTCGCCACCTGAACAAGAAGTTAAACACAGAAAAGCTTGAAAAGAACCAAGGACAGAAAAACTCTGTCCCCGGCAACGGCGCCAAAAAATGTTGTCGCACAGATTGTCGCAACAACGCTCAAACCGGGGGCTATCACTCTGATCCCCGATCTCTCCGTTTAAGCTTGTCTCCCACGGCTAAGGGGGGTAGACCCTGAAAGGAAAGGATCACCAACTATGAACCAATTAGTTTGGGAGACACAAAAGAGAAAAGCACTAAGTAGTTTTGTTTAATTTAATGGACTAGTGCCTTATGGGTTTGGTGTCAAAATGATCACTTAAGAGATGTTGCAGGAATGTAGAGTATGCACAGCAATCATTTAACATCAAATTACTTTCGAAAATGTGAGATACCAGTAAATTCACAACACTTTTAACAATGATCTGGCAAATTAAAAGGAAGTAAACTCTGAAAGATATGACCATGTAAATTTGCACATTTACCAGATAAGCATGCCAAATCTCATAAAGATGAACGTTAATCTCACATCAACTTTGTAGCCTCAGCAAACATATAGAACACGATAAAATCTTCCAGGCTAAGACTTTAACTGGCAAAAATCTTTCCACGATAAATATTTTTTTTTTTTACTTTTTTTGAAAAAAAAAAAAATTAAAGCGAAAAATCTAAACTAAAAGAAAATTTAAAAGAATAAGGTCTAAAAAGAAATTTTTATGATTTTTTATTTTTTATATTTATTTATATATATTAGTTTTTTTAGTTTTTTATTTTTATTATTTTATTAAAACAAAAAATAAAAAAGGGAAAAAGAAAATCTATATTAAATCCAAATTTAAAATCTAAATTAAAAGAGCAAAACCCTAATGAATTTTTTTATGGATTTTTATTTGTTTCTTTTTTAAAATCAAACTAAAAAATATAAAGGAAAAATATTATTAAACCTAAACTAAAAATTAAAATCCAAAACCCTAATTAAAAGAAACCCTAAAGAACTTTTTTTTTGAAATTTTTTAGAATTAAAATCAAACCTTTTTTTATGAATTTTTAACTTTAAAATGAAATCAAACTAAAACAATTTAATTCTAAACTAAACATAATGCATGTATGAAATATATTAAAACTAAAAAAATAAAAAAAAATAAAAAGACGTGACTAACACTACTAAACAGAACTAAACAAAGGAAACGATTTTTATTTAATGCAAGACCTAAATTTAAACGCATGCATATTAAACCTAAACTAAAACCTAACACATGAAAACCTACACCTAAAAAAATTACGCATACATATATCTACGCTACAGCAAACTCCACGAGTATCAAAAGAACGAATCGATTTACCCCGACTCTGCTGCGTATACTTACGTTTTTGATTATTTTTGCAGGTGATCAGTGGTGACAGGGTGACTGCGTGCAGGTTTGGGACGGGTATGAAAGGAAGCGACGGCAGCAGTAATAACACGCGGATTTACAGGCAGCCTGAAGGTGGAGAATGCAGAGAAGGCTGGAGATAGGCTACGCAACGTGACGTTGTGCCAAATCCACGCGTAGAGATCAACTTGCAGGTGGACTATGAGGCAGCGATCATGAATCAAGGGGATTGCTTGGAGGTAGCAGTAGTGATTAAAAAAAAAAAATCGACAATGGGACAAGCGATGGACGCGGAAATGATGTACGGTTTTCAGGATGCAGGAAACTTCAAACCACACGCATGTCAAAAAAAAATTCGATTTTGGATTTTCTGAACAACAACCACGCATACGAAAATCGATTTATGATTGAACTATGCAATGCCAGACTCAACTAACCGATTTAACTGCGCGTATCAATGAAAAATGATACCCAGCAAATATACCTGCGTTTTTTGTGTTTGCAAAGTTGCTCAGATATGGAAGTCGACAGCGGGTTTTGCAGGTGGAGAAGTTTCAGTGCGTACCTGATGCCCACGAAAATTTTTAAAATTTGAAATGATATTATGCTTGCAGCAGATGAGGTGGATGCGGAAGCAGTAGATGGAACCTGAGTGCATTGAAAATATACCCACGCTGATATCCACGATTTTGCTTTATGAGCAGCAGACAGCTCTTTGGAATTTATTTTAAGGATTTTGAGAACTCCTCAGCCTGCAAATTCACAAACAAAATACCCAGAAATAAAATGCAAAAAACTTGAAACGGAAACCTATAGATCGATCAGAAAACAAAATTTAAAATTTTAGCTCTACAAAGCCAGATATATCAATAATTGCAGTGACATTTTTCGAAATATCAGAAAACTTGACTTCTGCTGTGAACAGAAAGAAAATCTCTCATGTAAAACAGGAAATAAACTTCGAATAATTAACCCAAGACCAAAATCAGCTGGGCTCTGCAAAGAAGAGCCTGTGGGAGTCGGCTGGTTCAGCCTAGAACTTCCCCAAACGCCCACCAATATCTTCAGTAAAGGTTTTTTCTGCACAGCTTAAGCAACCATTAGCAAAGAGAGAAAGAATGCTGCTAGATCTCAGAAAATAATGGAGATACCTGCCATTATTTCAGAAACCCTAACAACACTAAAACCCTAGCAAATGAACAAGATACCTGTGCTCACAATACTCTAAAAACAAGCTATTATTAATGGCTGAAAAATGAAATATGCAGAAAATTAAACATCTCACAGCACTTCCAAAGAGTAACACCAGCCAGATTTGGACCCCAAAGTCTTCTTTTATTAACCAGAAAAAGTTTACAAGAGAGAGCTTTTTTCAGTACAAGACTCACAGATCAGATGATCTGAAAGGACCCCCTAAGACCCTATATAAAGGAAATGATCCCAACGGCTAGTTCGAGTGATCCATGTTGAAGCGATCTCGACCGTCGATGAGGATCAAGACATCTCTTAATCTCATCCGTCGATTTTATTAAAAAAAGATATTTTGCATGCATTCACAAAAATATTATTATTTTATTATTTAGGGTTTTTGCTTTATTTTATGAATTTGTTATTATTTTTTATTTATTTCATTATTTTAGTATTTTATTTATTTTCTTAAATGGATCATTCGAACTAAGCCTTTGGAAACATCACCTAGGACCTAGGACTTAGGACTCATGAGGGGACTAAAACATTTTTCAACCCTCAAGACACATTACATCATGAATTTTACAATTTACATCTTAAGGGGACAAACCCACTTTAACATAGACCTTCATAAACCACCCAGTTCTGTGACACAACTATAATCTAGCAGGTTAACACACTAGGATTCTCCTAAAGTTCTTAGAACAAAATGCATCCCGGCTTTGGGGTCAGGTTGAAGGAAAACTCTGCCTTTCATAGATCGGTGAGACGAAAAACCTTCCGGGACATAGATTATCATTAGAAAGTTAGGTCCACCTAGGCAATTTACATACATGACTCTGACCTGCTAAGATTATTTACATTTCATACATGCAGACTGGGTTTACAATCAAAATGATCAAGCTGTTGATGACCGTAGGATGGCACGGACACGTCGATCAGGTGCAACCCCTTTCTGCCCAAAAAAAAGGGGGGGGGTACTGAATGGGTAGTTGACCAGTAGTGGTCAACATCTGGCTCTACTTGGGGACACGTTGCTGCACTGAGGAATGTGAGAATCCAGAAATCTCACCCAATACAACACACAGATAAAAATAAGTAGCGTCCATTCCAAAATCATCATATACATTAAGCACAGGAAGATAAAAGCTCTTCATTTATTGACTAACTAATAACATGAAAAGTAAATCTAATCCTAAAAACAGAAATGAAATGCTGAAAAGACAAGGAGTAGGGATAGAAATACAATACAGAAGATGCCCCATGGCATCAGATATCATCTCTGAAGAATAGCTTGAGCATTTGGCCGTTCACCGGTAGATCAAGTGGTTCGCCATCCAATCTGCTCAAGTAGAATGAGTTTGGCCCAGCTATATCTCTAATGATGTATGGTCCCAGCCACAAACTATCGAACTTCTTATGTTTTCCCGGTTTTTCATTCTTGCGATCCCAAAGTAAAACCATATCTCCAACCTGCAAAGATCTAGTTCGAGAGCATTTATCAAAGCTTTTCTTAATATTAGATTGATTTTTACATATAGCCTCAAAAGCTGTCCGACGAGCCTCATCTAATTCCACAATCTGATCTATCCTATTCTGAACAACATCTTTATTAGTGGAAAAATTTTGGAGAAGTTGATAAGCTGGCAATTTTAGGTGCACAGGTAAAGTAACATCCAAACCATAAACTAATTGAAAGGGAGATTTACCAGTAGATTTCTTCTTAGTAATTCTATCTGCCCATAAAGCATACTTGATTTTGCTGTCCCAAGATTTCTTATTATCTCCTACTATCTTCATGATAATGGTTATAAGATTTTTATTACTTGATTCAGCCAAAGCATTACCCTAAGGATAGTAATTTGACGAATGAGATAAGGCAATGCCATACTTGAAACAAAAGGATGAAAACTCTAAAGAACTAAAAGCCCTGGCATTGTCCGTAGTGATCTTAGCGGGGACACCAAATCTAGTAATGATGTTATTCTCAATGAAATCCATAATCACCTTTTCAGTGGCATTCTTAGCAAGAATGGCTTCGACCCATGTAGTAAAATAATCCGTGGCAGTCAAAATCCATGAGTAGCCATTACTAGAATTTTCATGGAACTTCCCTATGAAGTCCAGACCCCAATGCTGAAAAGGTGCCTCTACAATGACAGGTTGTAGAGGAAGGGCAGCAAGCTTCTGCTTCCCAGTGAATAGTTGACAAGCTTGACATGCTCTAACAAACTTGTGCACATCAGAAAAAATCAAAGGCCAATAATGGTAGCCAAGAGAGATGAGCAGAAAAGCTGCTTATCGCGCAGAATCCAGAACTGCCAAAACAGTCGAAACTGTCGAAAACTGCCAGGAACTGCTGTAACAACCGAGAGAGCTGATGTAGAGGGAAAAGAATATGACACCGAGCAGACATAGATCCAGCTCAAAAATAGTCGTCGTTATCTAGACTTGTGCTAGAACAACCGAAATTATGTCGGCTGAAGTGAGGTAAAATTCACTCAAATTTTCCAACAGTATTTTCTTTGTAAAGGATTGCTAAATGAGCATCTAGATTTGTATTCAGATATTTCTCCTACAAAATAATAAACCCTCGTAACTATTGCACCGCTTTTCCTACGTTGGGTTTTTCCGGGGAATATTGTGTCCAAAAATAAGTGTGTCCTATGTATCTTGTTCTTTGCTCTATTTTCTGTTTCATGAGATCAAACATTTAACTAGTGTAGGTTGCAGAAGCAATTTGCTTTAGTATTCAGAAGAATAACTTAGTTAATGTATGTTAAAAACTAAGTGAAGTAGATTCAGATTTGTTGTAGTAGGGGTTCGTTCAAGTCTAGTAATTTTCACAAATGTACAAATTCCATACCAAGAAATTGTTGGAATTTCTAAGTCTAACACGTTAGAAACCCTTCATGCACTTTACTGATTTATTTCTACCTACTTGTTTTGTTAATTAACAAGTTATTTACCATGTAAATACTGGAAATAAATACAAGTACATGCTCAACACATTACAAATCATCAACTGAAGGAAACAGAAACAAGCACACAAGTGACATCATTGTTTGTCGACTAATGTCCCCGGAAAAGCCCAATGCGGGAAAACCGTTGCAACTATCTGAGGATTTAATTTATTAAGCAGTTTCAGAATACAATCTAGGTGCCAAATCTGGCTCACCCAACAAGGAAAAAATATCAGGAGTAGTACCTCTCTACTCGGAAGCCAATATTCTGGTTGAAACCCCGGATAAGCACTCTGGCAGCTCCAATCTGCCCCATGAAACACCAACGTCAACCTCTAGGGACTGTGTCAGCCTCTTTCTGCCCCAGTGTTATCCCAGCGGCACTCTGGCTTGGCTTGCATCAGCCTTTGGAGGCACTGTGTCAGTCCTCTGGCCCTCTACGTCACCCACGCTAGCCCTTTGAGGCACTACACAGCTCCTGGCTACCTCTACGTGAGCCCTGGCTAACTCTGCATGAACCCTTGGCTGGTTCTGCGTCCCTCCCTCAGGCTACTACGCTGATCCTCCCCGTGTTATCTCTGCCTTTCTGCTTCTGTATTCACTGCCCCTCAGTTGCAACTCTAATCACTCTCAACTTTCTCAGTAAACCCAGCCCCAGAAAATCGAAATCTTGATCTCTTGGTGTGTTCTCCAAGTGACCCTCAAGCCTCCTCTTATACTTTTCTCGTTGACAAATTAGCGGTCGAGATTAAGTCCCTAATCAACGGCTAAGATTATATCTGGATTGATCCGTGACTTTTGGACCATTATAACACAGTTTTATATTAATTCACATTAATATTTTATTTTCCCTAAGTTTAGACTTAGGGACTCCATTAAAAATATTAATTATTTTAATATCTCCCAAACCATTTAGAATCTACCTAAACACTTTCTGGGTATTCGATATCTCATGTGCCTTAGCCTCCCCATCAATTTTCGTGGCTAGAGCACATCCTATGCTACCCAAAATCAACACTCCCTCTTAGCGAGGACTGTGCCCTAGCAATACTCCTCACTGAGTATCACCCTCATCATTCGGCATTGGACCATGTGTTGATGCTATGCTTGCTGCCCATCATCTGCACCATTGCATACTTTTCTTCTACCAGTGTTTTAAAAACTGGTCGGTTTGAACCGGTAACTGGTCAAACCGGCCGGTTCATTAGCCCACCAGGTCAAACCAGCAGAAAAACCCATTTTGACCCCTCCCTTCGCCAAAAAGTTAGAAAAAACCAGTCCTAAGTGGCCGGTTTAGGATGGAACGGACCACAAACCGGCCGGTTCCATCATAAATCGGCTGGTTTATTGCCAAGGCAATCATAAACCCCACAAAATGCATTTTTTTAGTTTTGAAGTTGTTTTGAGGGAAATTTGGGGTTGTTTTCCTCCAAATATAGTCCCTCCAAGAAAAACATGCCTACCTTCTCATTTTCCTGACACATCTCAACCCTAACAATGTTGGCAATTAATGGAAATGTTAAATTCTTAAAGTAAAAGTGACATTTCCTTTAATTTTCATTTTCATCCTTTTACTTAAATTTTTAACTTTACCATGAAATGACTCGGGATGTTTGAGAGTGGTTTCAACCTCATTGGATTTCATATGGAGAAACTAGAATTTTAGATTTCACTCAAAATTTAGCAGACTTGATGGTTTTCAGGATTTCATAGTTTGGGGGTTTGCAATGTTTCCATTTGATTCTATCATGCATGAGTGTATGGGATTGGCATTTGATCAAGAGCATGAATCCCTTTAAGAACCTTGATGTTGGTGGCATTGATTGTTGAACTTTGTTGATGTTGGTGGAATTCATTGTTGAACTCCTCTACCGTGTTCTTCACTCAAAGGAAAACAACTGGTTAGGTATGCTAATTTTTTTCTACCACATTATAAGTTTGAGGAGATGAACCCTTCACTCAAACCAAAATCATTAGTTAGGCATGTTAAACCTTTTCAATTTCTATCATGTTATAAGGTTGAGCAATCCAAGTCTAAAGACTATGAGCTAGATGATGTTTATGTATCTCTTGTTGATGATGTTTATGTATTTCAAGTAGCGTTGAATCAATGATGAGTTTCATGAGTGACCATGTTGATCAATGATTTGTAGTTTTGATGTCTATTTTTGCTACTACTACTAAAGTTGTAGAGTTTTAGGAGTCCTCAAACTTTGAGCCATATTATTTGTGTAGCTCATGTTGATGCTATCTTGTCTAGTAGTGGTGATGAGTTTGATCATGATGAGGAGTGATCATATTGTTGATCACTGATATGTAGACTTGTAGTAGGTCAATGACCCCATAGCTTAGATCATTGTTTTCGGACCCTAGGGCCATTTAGAGCCTCATTGATTATGTGTTTTGTTGCGGATATGTACTGCACTTGATGCCATTTTGATATATTCACCTTTACATGGTATATAGATGAGAAAACCTTGTATATTTTGTTTCTATTGACTTGGAATCATGGTTTTAAGTCTTAAAAATAGTTTAATTTTCATTAAAAATGAATTATTTAATTTATTTTTTAAAAATCGGTTCGTTTAGACCTGACTAGGCCCAATTTGTAACCCGGTTCATTAGGTAGACCCGTCCGATCACAAGTTCAGGTTTTTAAAACATTGACTGCTACCCATGGCCCTGCTACTACCATTGCTACATCTGTACTACACCTCCCTCTGCATCCATGTTGCTGCCCATGGCCATGCCACTTCCACTGCTACATCCGTACTACACCTCCCTCTACATCCATGCTGCTGCCCATGGCCATGCCACTGCCACTGTTGCATCTGCACTGCAACCACTCTCATCATGCTGCCCATAGCACTACGATTGCTAACTGCTGCACTGCAACTCAATTACTAAGAAGTAAGTAACTAATCTCCCAACTCTGACATCTCTGTCATGCTAGAGACACCCTCAATGTTGAAACTCCCTCTGTCGCTGACAAGTGCTCCCTCTCTGATGCAAAACCTCCATGCATCTCGCACCGTTGCACACCTCTCTATGCCATCCTGCACTGTTTCAACAATCATGTGCTTCTCGCATTGCTGCCTCACGCTGTCCTGGGAATCCTGCGCTGTAGCTCCCTCTGTCACTCCATCTGCATCTGTCTCTACTAACATCCACCAATACTGCTACTCCTCTTCGGGGCTCCCATAGCTAGGTCTAATCCAAGAGGCTAGGTACCTCGAGGATCTTGCCCCTTGATTGTGCGAACTCATGGCACAGTCGTCGTCTGTCTCCACTTCCTTCTCTGCTGT
>APFE030033554.1:8656-22551 GCA_000404065.3 Pinus taeda
TCATACTTGAATAGATGTTTATAAGTTTGTAACTAACTCATCTTTCATATAACATAAAGATCATTTTTTATGTAAAATCTTGTCCATATACTATTGTAGTTGGTGGAATTGTGGTTTTTACAGGACCAAGGAGCGGAAGGGACGCGAAGAAGGGTTTGCACCCTTGAGTAACTACCCAAACGTAGGACCTCAGGTATGCCCCTCTCACCCTAGAGGTAGTTATTTATAGCATAAACGGTTGTGTGTGTGTGTGTTTCTTAACTAAAATAATTTTCCGTCTGCTAAGGTTGCACCCAAGAACCTTAGGGGATAATTTCCCGCAACAACAGTGATCTTCCATGTGACCTTTTCTTTGACAATGTTTGCATGTGGGTTTGTCTTCAACTTTCTCATGCCTTGTTGATGTTATTTGATCAAGAAATCATGCACTGATGAACTTGATCAGCTTAGAATAATCAGGGATATGCAATTTGTTTTCATCTTTTTCATATCCTAATCCTCGTCAATTTTTGTTACTTTGGAGTTCTTCCCATGGATTGATGATTGGTTTGGAAGAAGCAAGTTCAATTTGATCATGAACAACTTCTACACTTGAAGTTGTTTGGATGAGTGATTTGGAATCAACATCTTTATCTTCATCTGTATGGTTGAATGAATTGGAAGCAACACTCTTCTGTTGCAACTCATCTCTTTGTAGTTGCGACTCTAATTGAAGGAACTTAATTATTTCATGTGCAAGTTGTAGATTCATTGAAATATCAACAAGAGTTGCTTTGCTGATTTGCACCATGTCTTCAGCAGTTGAGAGGATCAAATTGTTAAGAATATGTAACAACTGAATGTTTTTCTTCATGTGAACTTGTTGGAACTCACGCTCACTTGCTTTAATACTTGTTGGAATTTTAGAACTCTCTTGCTTTTAATACTTGTTGGATTTTTAGAACTCACTCGCTTGAATGTTTGAGCTTGCTTGCTTGAACTCACGCTCGCTTGTTGTAGATATGAACATGCTTGATTGTTGTTTGAATATTTTCTTTCGTTAAAGTTGAACTTGCTCAATTTCAAGCTTGCTTGATGTTGTGAACTTTTCACTTGCTTGAACTCACACTCTTGATTGATCAAAACAAGGTTGTCGAATACTATTGAAAATGCACCCAAGAGAAACGCTTACAATGATTTGAATGAATCAGTTAAAAAAATAATGGATTCACTTGGTTAATTGATTCCCTATCAATTCAAAGCTTGGGTGTCAGGTTCAACCAAGATTGTACCCGTATAATTCAACTCAATTGGACTTTTATTACAAGTTGACTTACAAAAAATTTATGTGCAAGTTATATAATGAATAATTGTCGTTGAATGTTGATGTAGACTTTTCCTTGGAATGCTTGAGTTTTCTTGATTACATAAGCTTGAATGGAATTGATTATGTGCATGCATTGCCTTAATTTGTTGTGTATTTCATGTGTACCATATTAGAAGGATAGTGTCAAAACTAGACACAAAGATAAGCAACATCAAGGCTCATGCACTACATAAGGTATTCCTAAGATACCCTTATTCAATTTCAGGGGGATCTAGGACACAGTCACAGCCAAAAAAAAATGTTTTTATTTAGTATTGAGTACATAAACAATCAACTACACCCTTATAACCCCAAAATTGGAAAAATCACTTATTACTCCAAAAAGCACTTATCACTCCAAAAATATTACAAAATATACTTATCTCTCCAAAAGAAAAATTTAATGCACCTTATTTCTCCAAAACGTTTAATAAAATATTAAAATCACTTTGTAAAAGTGATTTATAAAAAGGTGATTTAATGTTGAAATATTTATGAATGTATAAGCATACCATAAATTTGTTGGAGTGATGGTGAAAAAGTCCAGTTGAAAATTTAAATCGCTTCTTCCGTACTTGATATGCTAACTTAGATGGAATGGATCTTCATAAAGCTTGGTCCAGCGTAAGTCTTTTTTGCAGGAGATATTCTACGTAGGCTATTTGAAATTGCTTCATTGTATGTAATGGTCAATGGGTAGTCATTTACACACAATCCAAGCCGCCATGGGTTCCACTTGCAATGTTGGTGCTTTCTCTTTACTCTTCCATCGATAGAAAAATAAATAAATAAACATATGATGAGTCCTCTACTCTGCACAACTGCAATCACAGCAAGCTGATGCAAACAACACAATACCGATCTCTCACTAAATAATAACAACAATTATATCTTGGATCCTTCAATTGACAAAGTGTGAAACAGTAGCAGCTAATGCTTCACCCATGCAACCTTCGACAAGGGTTCTTCTCCCTTCCTCCACATGAACTCAGAATTGAACACAAAACCAACCCTTTAACATGAACTTATCAACATAGTCCTCTGTGCAGATGGATTTTATGCACAGTCCTCCAGATGGGTCCATCTGCATATTAAGGCAGGTTTTGTTATGCATTATAGAAAAAGCAGTCCATGGCATTCCTCTGTGTTTCGGAAAAACATTACAATCCTTAAGTTTTCATGTAGATCTGAAGGGTAATTTAAGTACAGTTGAATCAAAGGATGGCAGCATTCAAAACTTTTTGGAACAGTCCCATAGGCCCCAAAACAACTCATTTCTGGGGTCCTATTGCCAACTTTGGCTTCGTTGTCACTAGCTTAGCTGATACGCAGAAGCCACCAGATATGATATCAGGTAATATGACTGGAGTAATGTGTATATGCTCAGTATTGATCATGAGATTTGCTTGGGTGGTGCAGCCCTGCAATTATCTACTTATGGCTTGCCATGCGTCAAATGAAACTGTGCAACTTTATTAGTTGTCTAGATGGTCTTCTTCTCATGGGTACCTACCAAAGAAAGAGGAACCTTAATTGTAGATTTCAAGCTATTGTTCCAGCTCTGGATTTTCTAGCCAAGCAAGTCAACACTCCACTTTGTGCCCTGTAGTTGTTTCTGTAGATCCTACCAGCAATCATTGATAATGATTGATTTTAGGAATGCTGATGAATCTTCATCCCAATTAAGGCTTCGCTCCAAAAAAAACTGGCCTCCTACATGATGAGCTTGATCTCAACTTCTTAGTCCTCATAATCAATCTTCTCGTTGGATTACGTGTTTGTGACATATCATACTTGCTCCAATTAGCTCCAATTACTTGTTTGTGATACTTCACCGTTGCCTCTTGCAAAATATTAGCTCTGCACCCATATATATGAACATCGTGGATCAATTTACGCTGGCACCTCCTTGGATCAACTCCTTTTTATTTGTTGGAATTGCTACAATTGCAATTTGTTGACTCTCTAAACCTCGAACTCCATTCACCTCAAATATTAAGGAATGAGATTGAGAACTAGAGTTAATTAGAAAAATTATGGTAAACAAAAGATATCGAAATCATTTCACCTATCCCTAAAAATGGCTAAACCGATCTCAAATAATATCACAATGACTTACAGGAACTCAAGTCAAAAGATAAAGGCCCATGCAATTGATTTGGAATTTGATTCATTTTGTATTATAATCTGCTAACCATTTGATTGCTCGATTACACACTTTGCGTCATTAATTACACCAGGATTCACAAAGATTATCCATCACTCCTGCTTGGAACAATACAGAAATCATCACTCATTATATTCATATAGATATCCAACTAGAAAGAAAACATAGATACAAAATACTCTTGGGAAGAAGAGAGTGAAAGACCCCAAGATTCTGCTAAATAAAATCCATGCTACTCCCATTCCCAAATCCTCCCTGGACAAAAATACTACCATGGTGCTACCAAGCCCAAAGAACTGAATGCTTCGATACCACAATGAAGGATTTAAAATAAACATATATTAAAATATCAGAGACATAAAAAACCAAACATGGTGGAAAAGGCCTCAGCCTTACTTTATTCCTCTCATAATGCAATATACAAATAATGATAATAGTACAAATAAATACACGAGGAAGTTTGTCTCAAGATAGTATGTCTATCTTGGACACTATGGTTGAGAAAATATCTCAACAACACACTAATATAGGAGCCTAACTAGTTGGAGAGAATCTCTCAACCAACTAGGACTAAACTGACTCCTACCCATGCGGAACAAACTCAATCTAGAAAGGTAGGATTAAATCCTAACTTTGATTATTTGGACTTAGAATTGTTTCAACATATGAGAGTGAGGCTAATAGAGCCTTAGAAGAAAGGCTCACATAGCTAATGGAGCTCAAGGAAGACAGATTTTTGGTTTGATTCCATCAGCAGGTTTAGAAGGAACGCGAAAAATCTTGGCACGATCGGCACATCAAACTGCACACCTTCAAGGTAAATGATTTTGTTTTATTATATAACAATAAGTTTGATAAGTTTCCAGGAAAATTTCAGATGCATTGGCTGGGGCCATATGTTATCAAAGAGATTACAGATGGTGGAGCAGTTCAACTCACGAAGTTGAATGGAGACCCATTTTCGAGAAGTGTAAATGGAAGCTAATTGAAGCCATACACCGGTGATCCAGCCCAATGACTACATAACAATAGCACAGTCTTAGCACTCCAGGCAGCTGCAAGAAACCGCAGGACTATAAACTACACTACCTGGTTTGTAGAGCTACGCGACAGGGGGGCTACGTGAAAACGAATGATGTCACAGTACTAGAATTAACACGAAGGGAGTTGCACTCTAGGGGGAGATACCACACAGCACAACCAGAGAGTAACCATTACAGTCATTATTCATGATTTGATTGCCAGGAGACGGTTAAGAGGAGTGAGGAGGCGGCATTTAGAGCATTTAAGGATGAATTTAAGAGTGAAATCTTTGGAAATCTACCACGAATTCCGCATTTATGGAAGGATTTTGGGGGGAACAATCGAATTTGAATTCAAATTTGCCCATAAATTACATGTGTTCGACCTGCGAAAAACAATTTGCATCCCTAGAATTTCTATGTTGAGTTGTCGACTATTTATGAATCCTTAGTTTTTTGTTGATTTAGTCACCACTTCTATATTTGATAAGTTACCCAAGGATACCTAGTGGTTTATTCTCAGCACGATGTCTGGACCAGGAGAGACTGCTAGTATGGGAGGAGTTATCGTCTCTGAGGGAGCTACTCCAAAGGTGATGAGCATGGAGGCTCTAGCTCCTGTTCCTACAACGCTAGGTCACCTAGGTCGAAGCCTACACCAGTGAGAGAAGTGCCCAAACCTAAGAAGGACAAGTAGAACAAGCCCATGTTGGTGCACAAGTCACCGAGGAAGCATGCTTCTACCCAGGACTAGAAGAAAGAAAAATTGAGCACTAAGGAAAAGGGGAAAGTAGTGGATTTGGAGGCCGAAGATGGTGCGGAGGACATAGACACTGAGGAGGTGGATTCTATTTCCAAGTTCCCAGATTATATCCCTCTGCGCGAGGGAAAAGTGAAGGTCCCTGAGGACCTAGATGTAGGATAATTCCTCCTCAATACACCCCTGCTACCGGAGAACCTCACTTTTGAAGGTCTGCACTTGGCGTGGATTTCCCATCTCAAGTTGGAAGACTGGGATCTGGCGGACCATGAGAGGTTCCCCCACTTGGCAACAAAGAACTATATGAAGAGGGTCTTTTACAAAGACTTAGGTATGACTGCATTGGAGCCTATGGAGTGGATTCGCAGAGTGAATCAGTCGGGGTTGTTGAACCTGTTGTGGGTACCCCACTACCACCGCTCTAACATCAACATGATAATCATCAAATAGTTGCTAACCCTAGTGCATGATGTTTATTTTTGGCTGAGTGTGTCGATCCCTATCACTGATATGTTGATCCATTGGATTATGTTTTTGCCGCAATCGAGGTTGAATCCAGCCAAGGAGTTTGGCGGAAAGATGAGTGAGCGCAACCTTGCAGAGAAAATGAAGGACAAGTTCAAATTAGTAAAGAAGCCACGCGGGTACTTGATCACCTCTATCATCGACCCCACGGTGAAGATCGCCTCACAGATCCTTGTGAGAAAAGTCATGAGGAAATGTTGCTTTTATAGACATTTTTGGGCACTACAACCCCAATCATAAATGTCCATAAACTGAGGGCTCCTAAGTCCCTAAAAGTGTTGCTCCACTACCTAAAGGAACAAGGTCAGCTAATTACATCATCTCACAGAATTTCTCCACTAAAAACTGCTCAGAAATGGTCAAAACTAGACCATACTGAAAACCCAGTGCAGAGGGTGCGATGCGTATCACCTTCCTAGTGTAAATGGTGCGATGCATAATGAATGGCCCCTCTGTAGGGTGCGATGGTTGGGAATGGACACATGGCAGGGACAAATTGCGAGGTGGAAGATCATGGAATCTTTCAGAAGCTTCCCCTCTGACACTTGCCTCTCTGTTTTCGACCAGGGATGAGTAAGAGATCATCATTCTCCAAGTGGAATCAAGAACTATCAGAGAGAGGACACTAATCAAGACCCCAGAAGATGATTCACCCCCCTACAATCATCTATATATGGATCCCTCATCACAGAGATCCAGAGGCTGGAATCTTGTATCTTGTAGAGAAGTGTTGTTGGTTTTCTGGTGTAACTTCATAGTGTTGGGTGATCTAAGCTTTACTTGAGGTGAAGAAGGGCTTTCTTGCTGGAGAATGATGCTGGGTCAGAACATATGGTTGTAATCCTCTTGCTACTTTTGATCTTAATAAAGCTATTCAAGTTTTCCTCCATATTCTTGTATGTTTGCTTATATATGCATTGTATGGTTAACACATATCTGGTCCTGTGTTATTTATGAATATAGATCTCTGTTCTTTGATAGTAGTATGCTACTTTGATTCTATATGTGCTCTTTGAAGCTGGGCAGACGAAGAAGAAGCAGCAAAGATCTATCAGGAAAGAGAGGAATCAAGCAAGGAAACCAAGCGCAAGACTAAGGTTGGTGTCCTTTGCTCCACTCTCATCTATTTTCATAAAGGAAAGCGAAAGTAGACTTTACTTGTTTGTTTCTAAGATAGCTACCAGTCTTAGTGGGAATAGCAGCTCCGTGTGGACACTAATCCTGGTAACAAACTACCTTTCCCGTGTAGGCACTTGAAGTCCCCCGGGGCTAAGGGTGAGATCTCTGAATGGAGACACTCAGTGTACTAAACAGCGCTGCAAATAGGCTAAAGAGCTAGCGTGCTCCAAGTCTAAGTGACTATCTCAAATGCTCATAATCGAATGACAAAATGAGGAGGCTCCTCTCTCCTTTATAGCGTTGGCCTCTCTCAATCCCAAAGTCCACCTCCTCCAATGTATCCCCTCTCTTGCCACGTGTTCCCTCCCATCTACGCAGTCCCTCCAAGTGTCTGTGTGTGCCCCATCTCTGCGTGGTCCTTTGGCCCCCTTAGCTCCCCTTTAAGTAACAACGTTGTGCTACTAGGGAGTGACTTTATTCTAAAACTGAGTTATGTCCCCCTTTCCTCACTTTTTTATTTATAAATAATTATAGAAGGCAAAATTTAGCAAAATTGAATATTCCAATTAGCCATGGCTAATTAGGAATATTACATGAGCAGAGAAATCAATAATATTATTTCCATTTGAGGGCTTATCTCTTTCCATAATACTTATTTCTTCTTGAGTGCATCTAGCCAATAATTCATCAAAACCCATAATCCTGTCATTGTTGAGAATGGTCGTATTAAACACATCCCATGCTCTTGTAAGACATCCCAATGCAATAAGAGTGAGTTCACTGTCACCAACAACTTCTCCAATAGATAAAAGATGATTATTGATTTTGGTAATCCTCATGAAGTAGTATTGACTGGACTCTCCTCTATCCATCTTGATGTATTTCAACTTGTTCTTGAGAAAGAGGACTTGATTTGCATTGTTTACTTTGAACATCCCAACCAACTTATCATACATCTCTTTAGATGTTTCTAAATTAGAAATATAAGCAACAAATGTTTTTGAATGGAATCTACAATGATGTTCTTAGTTTTGACCTCACCTTTCTTGTACTTTGTTTTTGCAGTAGCAAGGGCATTTGAAGGAGACTCCACTATTCTTCCCTTTACATAGTCCATAACATCATTCTCTTCCAAATTCATCTTCCATGCATGATAGTTGGATTTGTCCTTGAGCTTGTCCTCGGATTTGAAGAATGATGTAGTCATCATTGATGCTAGACCATTATTCTTGTCTAACAGTTTTTCCTTAGTGATTTCTTTTCTCACTCTTGCTTGGGCTTTGTCTTCACCTAGGCTCTGATACCATGTTAATTTTAGTTGACAATAGTATGTTCTATGTTTAAGACAATTTACTTCAATGTTCCTTAGTAGCCCAATAAAAAATAGAAATCACAATAATCACACTGACAATGAAAGCAGATTAAACATGAAACAAAATGTAGAACACAAGCCAAGACAAGAGGACACTAGATTTGGCGGATGCCAGGGAAAAACCCCAATGTGGGGAAAACCCGTTGATCAATTCTTCTTATTATTAAATCAAAAGTTCAACATAGAGAGAGTACAAAAGTCAAATTGACTTTCCCAACACAAAGTCAAAACAACCCTGTCAATTTTTGCATTCAACTGCATTTAAACTTTAGCCGTAACTAGAAAGTCAACGTTGGTCAAAACAAAAACAAATTGTCCCCAAAGAAACTTAGTCTTTCTCAGTCAAACTCAGCTTGATTAGGAGGATGAATTCAACCCAAAACAACTCGGTCAAACTTAGTTAAAGGAGAGAGAAAACCACCGTAATTTAATGCGGTCAAATAACAGTCAACCTTGAAGTCAATGCAAGTTAACCAACCCATATTTTTTTCGGTTTTTGTACCCAACAATGTGGCTTAGAAAAATCGAACCTTTGACCCTCAAAACACAGTCAAAATTGGTCAGCAATCCCTCAGTCAACATTGGTCAAACTTGTTTCTGAAGTCTAAAATTTTAGCTTGTAATTCTGCCCAGAAAATCTATCCTCCTTGCCACACATGAGAGAGAAAGAGACTGCCCAATTGCTATACGAGCCAATCTGATGAAGAGAGAGAAGAACGTGTGAGTGTTGAATGTGCCAAATTAGGTGCGAGGTCTCTTGTATTTATATATTTCGTTGTGGGTGAAGAGACATCCATTGGTCTTCTTGAGCCTACATAATGATGAGGTTGACCTGAAAAATTTGCACATGAATGGGAATAAATTCAAAATCACACTTCTGCTTGTCCGAATGAGATGATATTTATATCAATCTTGGACCTTTCGAAAATTGGAATCTAGTGCAATATCATTTCCATCAAATGAGCTATCCCAAGGTGGAATTTGGCCCTAGTTGTTGATTTTAACATATTCCCTTTACAATGTTCGACAAGGTATTATCTTTACAATGTTTTCCCTAGATAGTAATGGAGGGAAGCAATTTGTTTTCTCAATTCCCTAACTTTTACCCTTGATACTTTTCACATATTGCATAATTCCATAAAATTCCCTTCATTGTAACAAATTTTCATGCCCCTAGGCATTTAAAAAAAGGTGTGATTGAAGGTTCCATTATTAGGTTTTAAAGATTCTTTGATTGTTATATTATCCTCCTTTCCCAAAACGATATGAATTGAGATTTAATTTCCCTTGATTTTCCGAAAGGGTATAAATTAAAAGTTAAATGATTTTTCCATTCTTTCTTGGAGTGTCAGTAAAGCGCTTTTTTTTGCAGGGTTTTATTCTAGTTGACAAGTTGGAAGACTAATCTATTAAGGTTGGGTGCTCGCTCCTTGTTGCGCTGAGAAGTGCTCTACGACCCAGTATGGTGTAGATGTCAATCTCGGCCCAATATAGGGGTATATGTGTAGGTGTAAATATTGAACATTTAACATTTATATTCGACTAAATTAAAAAAATAAAAATAAAACATTAAAAGTAACTGAAAAAAAGGTTAAAAGTAACAAATAAAAAGTTAAAAATAATATAAAACTCGATGCATGTAAACATTTAAATGTTAGCTCAACCAATTATAAAAAGTTAAATTTAAAGTCAATTTATTATATTTTGATTTTGTTATTAACTTGTGAATAGACTTTGTTAGCATACCATGCGAGTGCTTTTGTAACAACATTTTTCTTTCCTTTTTTTGTAGATGATTTCAATGTCATAACCCAACATCTTAGTGACCCATTTTTGTTGCTCCTATGAAGATAATATTTGTTCCAAAAAGTAAGACTATCATGATTTTTTTTTACCTTGAAGTGTCTTCCTATTAGGTAGAGGTGCCATTGCTTTAGGGCATGTAGTATTTCCAAAATTTCCTTCTCATAAATACGTTTGTGCAAGTACTTTCCCTTGATTGGATGAATTTAAAAAGCAACAAGTCTTCCTTCTTGCATTAAAAAATCACCAATTATATTTCCTGAGGCATCACATTCAAACATAAAGGTTTTTGTGAAGTATGGAGTAGCTAAAACAGGAGCTTGGCACATTTCCTCTTTAATATGTTCAAAGGACTTAGTTGTTTCCGGAGTCCAAAAAAATGCATCTTTTTTTAGTAACGTTGTTAGAAGTGCCTACTATTTTCCCACAATTCTTAACAAACTTGTGATAATACCCCGTCAACCTGAGAAATCGTCGAAGATGCTTTAGGGTTATGGGAATTTTCCATTCCTTGATGGCTTTAATTTTGTTAGGATCTACCTTAACACCCTCATGAGATACAACATGACCCAAATATTCCACCCCCTGTACCCAAAAGAAACATTTGGAGGTTTTTGCATACAATTGTTTCTCCTCTAATAGTTTGAGAACCCTGTCAACATATTGAACATGATCCTTCCAAGACTTTATGTAGATTAATATATCATCAAAAAATACTAACAAAAAATTTTGAAGGAAGGGTTTGAAAATGGAATTCATCAAACCTTGAAATGTGGAAGGTGCATTAGTAAGGCCAAAAGGCATAACCAAAAATTCAAATGACCTTCATGAGTTTTGAACACTGTTTTTGAAATGTCTTTAGTCTTCATTATAATTTGATGATATCTTGAACAAAGATCCAACTTGGTGAAGTAAATTGCTCCATGTAATTCATCCAAAAAATTCATCAATGACAAGAATGATAAATTTATTTTTAATAATGAACTTGTTGAGATCCCTATAATTCAAACACATATGCCATGATCCATCATTCTTGTGTACCAATACTACTTGAGCAGAGAAAGAACTTTGGCTAGGTTGAATTATACCCGCCTCCAACATTTCTGCAACCATATGTTCAATTTCCCTCTTTTGGGCATATGGATATATGTAATGTTTGATGTTTGGAGCAACGATTCCCAAAATCAAGTGAATAACATGATCATGATCATGAATAAGTGGGAGGCCTTTGGGGGCCTCAGATACCTTGGAATGATTGTCCAAGATTCTTTGCAGATCTGGAGAAACAAACGATTTCAATGTTTGAACATCTAGTGAGCATAATTGTGAAATTATGCCTCGTTGTTCTTTCTTAAAGAGATTTTTCATGCCATTAGAGTTGATTATCTTCCCCGATTTCCCTGCGATGCCCCTTAATTCCATTTCCTTTCCTTCCTAGGAAAATTTCAAGAAAATTAAAAGCTATCATCCCCAAAGGTTGTAACTGTTGGACTCCTAACACAACATCAACACTACCCAATGGAATGGAAAACATTGGACTATTCAATATATATTCATCCATGATAGATTGATATTATGAAGCTTCCTTGGGAAATTTATAGTTCCTCCATTTGCAACCATCACTTGACACTCTGGTGCTAGATATAGAAAACAATTTAATTCCATAGCTATCTTACAATGAATAAAATTGTTCTTACTACTAGACTCGATCAACACTATTAAATTTTTTATATTGATATATCCTTTTATATTGAGAGTTTGAGGAGAGGTAATTCCTGACATTGCATTACAATATATGGTCAGATTCATTTCTTCTTTCTCTGGGGTTTGTTCCTGGTGTATACCCTTTTCTTTTGATGTTTCTATTTCCTTTTCTTCTCGCTCTTCACAATATACGTAAAATAATTTATTCTTAGCACACTTATGACCCTTAGTGTATTTTCTATCACAACTGTAACAAAGCCCTTTTTCTCGCTTTTCCTCCAGTTGTTGTGGTGTCAAACTTGTAGTTTTTGGGAGGCTAGAAGAAACAACACTTCCATCTTTATAGTTGTGAGTGGTAGGCTTCCTTGTTACCATAATTTTGATTTCAACTTTTTTGTCACCTTGAATGCCTTCTCCAATGAATCAGGTTCCTAGAGGTGAACCTCATGTTGGATGTTATAATTTAAAGTCCCTATGAAGACATCAATCCTCTGCTTCTTTGGAATATCATTTACCTTGATATTCAATCTTTGGAAGTACTCAATGTTCTTCACCATTGAACCCTTTTGTTTGAGATTTATTAATTGGTTAAAGAAGGTATTTCTATTTCTATCCTCATAATATGTTACCAATCCTTTCAAAAAAATTGTTCGAGCGACGATTGATTTACAAGAACAAAGACATCGATACCACACAAACTGATTTTGTTCTAAATATAAAATGAAATTCGTACCTTTCGTGTGTGCAACCAATCATGTATATATAAGAATTTCTCCATATGTAGTATCCATGTTACTGGATCCTTGCCATCAAACTTCCTCATATCTATCTTTGGAATGTGGTGGGTCTTAATCCCAATGTTGGAGTCTCTAAAATCATATTTCATATTCCTTTTGTCCTCATCCTGATTTTCATGAAGTACCTTGCAACACTAGGAAGCATTTATTGTAACAACTTTATCAAACCTTCCTTCAAACCCTTTGTTGTAGCGGCTACAACCGCCCTCCAAAATTTTGGCTTGCATGAAAATTTCGGAGCCTACCTTGGATCTTGCCATCGATCACCCATGGCAAATTATTAGTAAGATGATGATTTCAAGCTCCTCGCCTTGATCTTCATAGTTGTCAGTGTTCTTATCTTTATGCAACAAGTGTCATCTTTGGGCATAGGGGTTGTTGTTTGTCATGAAAAGGGAATGTTGTCTTGCTTCAAGGGAATTTTGTGCATATGAGTGGTTGTCATCACATAGGCATGTTTCAAACTCACCTCACGCGCTCTTGTCACGAAGGTTATTACATCAAGAAAAGTATGCCTTATGCCTTCTGGATGGTCTACGTTGTGTCACTAAGTGTCCGTGTGTAATCATAATCAAGTCATATCAATGTTTACATATGTTTCATTGATCTCACACTTAGCCATTTTCCCAAGCAACCTAGCCTCATCCATCTTCCCAAAACTGTGCACTTTGCTTCTGCAACCATCAAGCTTCCTCCCTTGCTCCCTGAAATCCCGTAGTGTGCAGAGACACCAACCTCCCTTTCCTGCTTCAACCCCGCAGCTCCCATAGGTGCCAACCAACACTAATCTCCAGAAATGTGCAGAGTAGCGCAATTTCACTGCACTCAAAAATTGTGCAGAGGTGTCCTTCCAGGACTCCTATTCTGTAGCAGTGCCCTGATCCTCAAAACTGCACAATGTTGTCCTAGTTGTCTTGTTCGTTGATCCAGGTGGATCTTCAGATAATGGGATGGAAACTCAGAAATCAAAATGATTGGAATAAAGTCAATTAAAGACCGAAATGTAGATCTCGTCTTCCTGATTCGAACAACACAAATGGTACTTCAATCTATGTCTGAATGATGAAGTTATTGCTAAAAGAAGGGCTCTTCAATCCTTAAGGAAAAGAGGATTTTCCTTTAGAAATGGGTCTTAAAGCCTTAAAGACAAATCACAATTGGAGGTAGCATGAGGGCGGACTTTAGCTTTGGACCATGGAACCCCCAATTGCTGGTCTCCAATCAGATCGGATCGGCAGATCGGAGGCAATCACAATCGACGGTCATATATATATATATATA
>APFE030033554.1:22561-76264 GCA_000404065.3 Pinus taeda
CATCATTCTCCAAGTGGAATCAAGAACTATCAGAGAGAGGACACTAATCAAGACCCCAGAAGATGACTCCCCCCCTACAATCATCTATATATGGATCCCTCATCACAGAGATCCAGAGGCTGGAATCTTGTATCTTGTAGAGAAGTGTTATTGGTTTTCTGGTGTAACTTCATAGTGTTGGGTGATCTAAGCTTTACTTGAGGTGAAGAAGGGCTTTCTTGCTGGAGGATGATGTTGGGTCAGAACATATGGCTATAATCCTCTTGCTATTCTTGATCTTAATAAAGTTATTCAAGTTTTCCTCCATATTCTTGTATGTTTGCTTATATATGCATTTGTATGGTTAACATATATCTAGTCCTGTGTTATTTATGAATATAGATCTTTGTTCTTTGATAGTATTATGTTGTTGTGATTCCACAGGTTCTCTTTGAAGCTGGGCAGACGAAGAAGAAGTGGCAAAGCTATATCAGGAAGGAGAGGAATCAAACAAGGAAATCAAGCGCAAGACTAAGGTTGGTCTCCTTTGTTCCACTCTTATCTATTTTTCATAAAGGAAAACAAAAGTAGACTTTACTTGTTTGTTTCTAAGATAGCTACCAGTCTTAGTGGGAATAGCAGCATCTGAGTGGACACTATTCCCGGTAACAGTTGCGGAGACGAGGTTCTGGCGCTAGTGATTTCTCTAGTTGCACAGTGCGTGGAGGGCATGCAGTTCAACTGGGTGCGCTACCTTTGTAGTGAGTTCCTGGTAAACATTTGAGATGCATAGGAAGAGAGTAAAACATTCCACTACTAGTGGTTGTTGCTCTCCATTATGCTCATCACTTGGGATCTGCCGAAGGACATTCAGTTCCCTCTCGTGGAGAGATATTTGCCGGAGGCTGCACAGTTTGCGTCCCTATGGGAAACAAAGGACGTTGTGTGCGTTACAGAAACCAAAGTCTTTTGGGTGCTGATGGAGGCGATCATTCACATGCCCATAAACTAGAAGCCACAGTTGTCAGCAACTGTGTTTGAGTAGCTTTTAGAGCAAACGAAGTTCAAAGTTGACTTCCACTATGTATACATCCATGCATGGAAGAATCCGCAATAAAAATGGTTTGACCTACCTTACCTTCCTACAAAAGACGCTATTAAGGAGGTCATCAAGTGCTCACCGACAAATTGGCACACTCTATCTCATATGGCTGTAGGCACTAGTAAATCTACAGAAAAGAAGAAGGAAGCAGCAAAGCAGAAGGTGTGGCAGTTAGCTGAGAAGCGAAGAAAAGAGGCTGAGGAGAAGGCCCGGGTGGAAGTGGAGCGCACCGCAAAGCAGCAGGAAGACCAAGAAGACTGTGGCTCCGAGCGTAGTGGTAGGTCTCCTTCACCTTAAATAGAGGACGAGAAGAATTTAGAGCAAGGCAGCGGTGGCCAGGAGGAGCAGAGTGCCCCCTTTTGGATCAAAAGGTATAGGGAACAAGGAAAGGAAGGGTCATGAAAGAAATCAAAAGCAACCAAGCCATCACTAGACCCAATCACTCTAACAGATGGTGACCTTGATGAGATTGGAGACAAGGTGCGTCATACCACCAAAAAACAATTGCAACAGTTCGAGTAGCAGCAATAGTAGGTGTTGTCATTCAAAAGGATCTACGCTAGTTGCAGATTAAGATGACTTAGATCTAGATAGGCACAGGGTAGATCAGCACTGCATCAACACGTTTGGCACCGAGGACCACTCAAGTAGAAGAGATGGTTCGATCACTTGATCTCCGAGAAGTCATGCTACCAGATGGAGCCTTGAGCACAAAGGTGACCGATGACAAGGTCATCGTATGTTCTTTGAAGAATATCAGCCTCAACCTGGTCATCCTCCCTAATGAATACCTTCACACATTGTAAGCAAGTGTGACAACAGAGTTCAGAGCTCAGGAGCAGCGTGTGCTCAGCCTCATCAGTGAGTATTGGGTTAACAATGAACAAATGTTCATTGAGAAGATAGAGGCACTTAAGGCCAAGGACACAATCCAGGTGCAGAGTGCTCAGCTGGCGGCCGCAGTGGCAAAAGCATGTAGAACAGTGTCAACATTGCATATCCTGGAGGATGCACCTTTGGAGGCAAATATCAGAAAACTTGCCACGGGTGTGCGCGATGCCAAAGCAGATGTGGCTAGAGTCCATTTTGAGTTGAACCTAAAGATAATAGACTAGAGCTCAAATCGCGGCCTTCAACCCTGCCAGAGGTAAGGGAATAGTGTGAAGCTACTATGAATGATGGAGTCACAATGGTGGATGCTGCAGTGGTGGACTGCATCATGTTGTTTGATCAAGCTATGGAGGTAGTCACGGACCTGCAGGAAGATCCTACCTTGCAGTTCTTAAATACAGAAGTCTGCGAGATCCAGCAGCAATATGATGAAGTGAGGGCAATGGCATGCACTATTGCTACAGCATAACACCTTTCCAAACTACAAGAGGCGAAGCAGCTACTTACATAGGTGGAAGTAGCGCAGAAGAAAGAGGTCGTTCTCAAGGCTAGATTGGGGCCCTAATTAGATGAATCCTACATCGTCTCTTCCAATATTTAGGAGAAATTGGCGAACTTTCTAAGTACGCAGCAGAAAATCAAGAAGGACGGTGTAGGACCAGCCACAGAGCAGCTAGTGGAACATATCAAGCAGGAAGCCACGGAGAGTGTGGCTGAGGTATCAGTTGCACCAGTGGAGTTGGGGGATCTTCACAATAAGATCTCCACACCAGCTGATTGACTCAAGGGTGAGTCATAATCTTTGTGTTGGGGGCCTATTGGGATGGGGTCCCCTAGGGTCTATTTTGGGAAAAAGCCCAAGTTTTTTTGTATAAATATGTAAAGTCTCTGCAAATTGTGGTCGCGGAGCGTTTAGTTAGTTAAAGAACCATAAAGGGTTTTACCCTTCTTTATGTAAGTTGAGTTAGCTTTTTGAGGATCTGCCCATGGTCCACGGACCATAGGATTCTATAAATAGGTGTCTCTTAGGATGTCTAAGGAAGAAAATGAAGTTTGTCTATGGGAGAAGTCTAGAGAGTTAGTAAAGAAGAGTAGGAAGTAAGGCTCTACAGCTGTGTGCGCAAAGGCCTAGAGTAGAGTTTGCAGCTGAGTGCACGGACCCCTGCAGTTGAGTGCGTAGGGAAGTTTGATCCCGTAAGCTTAACTGAATATTAAATAAGAAGATTGTTGCAAAAATACCCATGTTTATCTCTTTACTTATGTTTATATGAATGTGCTTTATGTTGTGATGGGTTTATGAAATAATGATTTATTGATGTGTGACTTTACACAATTTATATTTTTATATGAATGCAATTGACGTTAACTGTTTACGTGAAGATTATCTTGTTTTATCTTAAATTCATCAAACACTTAGGTTGATCTAAGTAATTGTTGGGTTAAGAGTAACCTCTAATGCGCGTAAGTAATTGATTAGTCTGTTCAAGGTCCATGAAAGACATTCGTAGACCTTCGCGGAGGTCTAGAGGCTGATTAAAGGGAGCTATATAGATAAGCCATAAAGACTTATCGATCTGTGTGAAGGTAGATTTAGGGCATAAAAACGACATCACGCTGATATCTGGGTGCAGAAACTTCGTTCCAGCATCCCCCCATACTTCTTCGAGTGAGACTTCAATCCGTACTCTACGGATTGATGCTAAAAGGACCAGTAGTGTAGGGATTTTTTTGGCACGACTAACTTTGAACCTGGGTTAGGACCCACTAAGCCAACAATTATGGTCTTAGAATCTCTAAAACTACTAATCTAAATACCACAACAAACCAGTTTTCACAGTGGAATATAAACAACACTAAGTCAACCAGTGCATAAAATATAGACAAATGTTTACAATTTTCAACAACCCAACTTTATTATATTAAAAAATTCTAATACAATTATCTAGGACTCTCGTACTAGAGATACTGGCCCTCATACATCCATTAATACAACAATACAAACTAGGGCTTGTTTTCAACAACTCTAACAACCAAATTTCCCTGAACAAGATACAATCTGACCTCCTAGCTGATGTAGTTGACTTCACAGCTTCCCTTGTTTGTACCCTAAACACATATAATCATCCTTCTACTCCTAATCTACTACTCTACCTCTATCAATGGTCCTTGCCAATCATTCATCCATCAATGCATTAACACATAGGTTCTTTGATTGAGTTATTCACAACTTTTTTTGTGAACAACCCTAGACCACCCATTATTACTCCTCAGCTACTTTGGTACTTCTTCCCTCTATTGTGTTCCTTTGTTTCTCCAATGAAGACAAACTTGGGCTAGATGGATGCCACCTATCGTTGCAATATGTCCTTCTCTTTAATGAACTTGGGCTGGTCAAACTACTCCCTTTGACCTTCTTCTTTCATCCTTCAAAGACCAATCAATGAGCTCTATAAACTTCCCCCTCCTTATAGTTGTCAATTTCCTTCTTTCCAACTGATCTAGGGCTACTTTGGGCACCTACTTTCTTTTCCAATAGCCTTCAGACACCCAACCACAATTTCTCTAATATAGACACTATCCTCTAGCAAAACAACATCAACAATAAGAAACAATCATACCTAATTCCTACTCATCTTGTCCTTGGGTTTTGTGAAACTTCTGAGCACTAGCTAGGGCCCAACAATAAACTTAATTCTACTCCAAATGATTGTGGTTCACTTTCCCAAGTATCCTCCCTAACTCGTTGTCCCTTCTATCTCTTCCAAGACTCTTGTTTTAGCCTCTTGGGCCCTCCAAAAGACACTTATAAGCTTGTGGTTCTAAAACTAGGGCATGGAAAATGTTTTAGACCTATTACCAAGGGAAATCCACCCTATGTTCTCCTTCAAACACCTATGTTGTACTTTCTATGAATGTAGCCTAGTGTGTAGACACTCTCTAGACCTATCATCCCTCTCCAAGAGTCAACCAAACACCCACAATTATACAAACATCTGTAGCTACAAAATAGAAGAATAATACTTCTAATTATTGCACAAGATCAACCCAGATCTCCCTCATATAGCCTCGACCTCCTACCCATGCCACTTGGCCCTCCAAATAGTCTAGAAAATACATCAAACATTGCTATCTTCACCTTTATTGGAGTTCCTTGCTTTTGGGGCTATTTCAGATATCAATACTTGATGTGGTTTGCACTTGGATGATGATGAATTAGGTTTATGTTCTTATTTATATACTTCTTTTTGGTGTGACACTTAGCACTTAAGGGCACTCCTTACATTATGTTGACTTGTCATATTCATTAACATAATCACACATCAGCATATCAAAATTATTATCTTGCTTTGTTGAGCTCCTCCCTTGGTGTTCTTTGTGGCCCCTAGCTCCTTTAAGGGTCCTCTACAATCTCCAAGGATTACATGTCCAAAATTCCTTGTGGATTGACTCCCACAACTTTGGGTGCAAAGCCCACATGCTTAGGTTCTTAGCCCACCAGCTCATTTGTGGTTATAATTCCTCCAAAAACCCAAACCCTAGGGCTTGGAGTACCTCCCAAGCTACTACCAATATCAATGGAGTTTACCACCAGGTTCCAATTGAACAAACTAATGTATGGAAGCCAATATTCAAATATAAAGAAGGCCATTTTGAGTGGTTTGTCATGCCCTTTAGCTTGACTAATGCTGTATAAACATTCATGAGGATAATGGTTGATTTTTTGTAGCCTTTCACAAACTATTTTTTGGTTGTATATTTGGATGGAATCCTCATCTTCATTAGAACCTAAGTAGACCATTTACATCACATTCAACGGGTCTTAAACACCTATTTGCAACACAAGTTGTGTGCCAATTTGGATAAATTTTCATTCAACATGCAGAGAATTCCTATATTTGGGATACATTATGGATTAACATGGGGTGCATATGGAGCCAACCAAGATCCAAGTCATTTGGGATTGGTCAATATCAATGACTCTAACATAGCTCCATAGCTTCTTAGGCCTTACTAACTTCTACTGAAGGTTCATGTTGGTGCTTTCTCATATCACTTGGCCCTTAAGTCAAGTGACCAAGGGTGTGTTGTGCTATACAACAACCCTCCCCATTTCAAAATTTTTCATATAAGACTTTAATAAGAAATGGGTCCCCTTTAGAATATAAATAAAATCAATAAAACATTTGAAAATAAATTTTTATAATAGGTCATATAAAAATTTTCTTTTAGGGTAGGTTAGATCGCAATCGCAATTTGCAAAACTTTTGAACCCATAGAAGTCCTTTTAAGAAAATTCGATCCAATTTGAGTCATAATAAAACCTTATCGTAAAAAGCTTTATCAAAGGAAATAATTATAAAAGTGAATTGTCGCATCGTGCACATCCTTTATCTCAATGGTGGACTTAAAGTGTTCCATTGAGATTGCTGATGCGATAACTCTATCGAAAATCGCATATCGCTACTCGTTAAGAAAATGTCCCAAGTGTTCAATGGAAAACCTCCGATGCGATAAGCCAATCGCAATCGCGCATCAATAAAATCATAAGACACATCCCAAAAGCTCCTTTGAAATCTTCCGATGCAATTTCATTATCGTATACCGCACATTCAATAAAGGCAAAACATGAAATATTACGAACATGTGTGGTTTAAAGTTATAAGTCAATTATAAAGAAAATTTAAACAATTTATCAATTTTAAAGCATGCTGCCTCCCCATGCCAGCTCACCCCTGATCGCAATCACAACCATGCAGAGGAACCAGTTAAGCATGGCACTCGTAACTCCTGATCTGCGATATGCGATTATCGCTAATCGCCAATTGGAAAGTCACGATACCCATTCTAAAAGGACAGTTATAAATTTGTGATGCGACATACTATCACGGAATTAAAGTTTCATGTTGGAAGTTACAAGGAAATCATTAAGAAGAAGATATGGTTGAATCCTTCAAGGATTTCATCTGTGGTGGCTTAATATATCATAGATCCATAGCATCTATTACGCTTAATTGTTGTTAGTCTTGTATGTTGTGTATTAGCTTTTAACAAGTTTTTCCACTGTTGCGTTCTTCTGTTTCATTTTGCAAAGCGCATATGAAAGCATCAATCCAAAAAAAATGTCTAAGAAATATCATAAAGCAAAGGTCCCCTTCATAGCGAAAGATAAACCAGCAAAGTTGGTGCTAATAGCTGATACTACCTATCTAGGCCTTGGCAAGACTTCATGGGAGGGCATATATAATCTACTCGAAGCCAAGGATCCAACCGAAATTGAAGAAGAAGGAGGAACGGTTGATTCAAATGATAAATCAAAAAATACTCTTAAGGATTTAACCAGCTCCTTCCTCCACAAAATAGCAGCCCGTGCGAAAGTGCTACCATACAATGATCTGGTGAGATGGGTAATAGAGAGTATCAAAATAACCAATAGAGCATTCTATACAGCCGATGGGAGGATGTTCGGGACATTCAAGACAAAAGATTTCAAGAAGATGTATCATTTTCTGGACTCCTAGAAACATTACAACAAGGCATTTTAAGAAGCTTTCGCCAAGGAGAACGATGTAGATTTAGACCCTATCAAGCAATGGAGACATTTCCCAAACAAGCATAAGCATGAATCCTCTGGTATGTATTCCATGGACTCCTTAGCATTGTTGGAAATAATACTGAGAAGGGGGGGGGGGTGAATCAGTATTAGTCAAGTCAATAATCTTTTACTTTTCATACTCAAATTTATATATGCTACTTCAATGAAAGTAACCAGCGTGTACACGCAACTGTGTTTAAGGAAACAAGTGTATATCCATCAAACTTATAATTTATTTAATTCATCTTATGTTGATCTGTAATCTGTGCATCAATACTTTATTAAACATTAAACAGTAACCATGTGCAGTTAATAACAGAATGAACCATCACACATAAGCAACACACATGAACACTAAGATTTAAGGCGGAAACCCAATGTGGGTGAAAACCACCTGCTTCTGACATCTCTGTCTTCTTTTAATAACAAGAAAATCTATTTACAACATTATACTGGTGCAAACTCATACTAGTACGCAGGTTTCTACCTGCATAAGGTTACAACCTTCTCTCGTTCTCCAGCTTCTACTGGAAGGGAGCTACAACCCCCTAGCTCTTCTATTAGCTTATATGTTTACTAGTACGTAGGCACCAACCTACAGAAGGCTACAACCTTCTTTCTTCCTCCAAGGACCATGTTTCATAAATTTTCACACTGGATACTCCTGGAACACAACACCACAATCTGAAGGCCACGTTCCATCAAATTTTCATACTGGACCCATTATCAACATTGAAGCTCAAAATCAATCACCACTACACTACAACCATCAACTACATCTGCATTAGCCAATCATTGAACTCAATCATAAATCTCTAAATCACCCACAACTAAATCATCAAAAGCCCATCGTCACTGAAACAAATCACTATCAATCTGAACATTCAGTCTGCTGTCATGAAACTATAGTCACCAGAACACAGAGCAGAACCCAGAATTCTACAACAACAGTCAAATCCACTTGTAACTTCAAATATCATATTACATAATGTATACGCTACTTAGATGTGTTGAACTAGCGTGTATACGCGCTTTTATCAAACCCAACCAGCGTATATGTCTGTAAATATTAATTAATAATTTAGCAGCTATTCTAGACTTCTGTCATACCCAGATCATAACATTTATAGAACAACAAATGCGTCAGTATTCAGATCTAGACTATACATGATCAAAACATATAATGATAATTAATTTCAAGCCTTAAGATCTTGATCCATCATTAGATCTTATCCCTCATCAACCACTAAGGTTCATCCTTAGTTCAGATCAAACAAAGCACCATAAGCTGATAACCTGCATATTGGATCTCACACTTCATCAGATATTCAATTGCTTGTTCACTTGGCCTAATGATCTTCTCCTCCTTTATAGTTTTAGGCCTTTCTTAATACCGTGGACCAAAACCACTTAGGACCAATACCTTGGACCAAATACCTAGGTTCAATACCATGGACCAAATACCTTGGACCAATACCATGGATCAAAATACCATGGACCAAATACCTCAGACCAAAACTTAGTTTTCCAAGATATACGTGCTTTTCCTTCTGTGAAAGTGCATGTGTACGTTATACAGTCCTTTTGTTCTGTTAACCTGTGTGTATATGTAGCTTGGTCAAGGTGAACCCGCGTATACCTCTCTTTCTTCATTCTTTGTAGTTTGAATTGTAATTCTTTGTTGTTGTCATGCTATACTATGATCTTTCATCTGAGTGAGTTTCCTTCTGAACTGATTCCTTGAAATTGCCCTGCATTTCATCACATCTGTAAACACTACTGTCATGCATTCTGTCACATCTAATATCTCTTCTGTAGATTCATCTAGTTACCATATACAAGTGAGTTGTTCTGCTACAAGTGGGTTGCCATCAAGTAAAACACATGCATCATAATGCCAACAATCTCCCCCTTTGGACTTGATGGCAACCATGTTGGTGTTGATTACTGCAAGCTTTAGAAATTGTTAGAGATAACAAGTAACACCAAAATACTCTCCCCCTTTGACATCAAGGGCAAAGGGTGGACAAGATAATCTCCCACTTTGATATCAAGAGCAAAGGGCTGACTAAAATGAAGACTTTCATATCTGAATAGTTGAACATAAATATTGATCATGCTCCCCCTAGGCACATGTTGAATTCTCTGATTGAACTTCCCTTCGTCTATGTTGAGATGCACTATATCATCCATGCTCCCCCTAAGCACATGCAGATTCTGAAAATATTTTCCAAAAGAATAACATGACTCTATCACTCAACTATGTGAGTTTGACCTTCCTATAAACTATGACTCATACATACATCAATCTCCCAACCAAGTGGGGATATACTGAATTTGACTCATCCTCCCAACCAAGTGGGGATATACATGACCGAAATATATCAATTATTACATCATCATTTCCATGCATAGTGGGGTTACAAATTACATCATGTGATCAAAAGGGAACTCATCAAAAAGACTACAACAGACAGAGACAAATTATTACATCATGGGTCTTTGTATTACCTTTACATCGAATGATATACATGACATTTATAACAGAGACCAAATATCTAAACAAGACCATGATAGGCATCAACAACTATCATACACCATGTATGATCTGCTCCATAAGCATCTGTCAACAACATCCAAACCAGCAACATGTATATGTCCATCATTAGTTCCCAAGATATGAAAATGTAAATATCATCAACCTGTGACAAAGTATGTCTGCATATAGATATCAACTCATCCTCTTGATCTCATCAAGATAAACTTGCTTTGTTTCCTTATTAGAAAGAGCCTTATCATAACCTTCCATGAATCAACTCAGCATATATCATATCTCCAAGTAGTAACACAAAATCATTCACACCATATCATATGTGAAAACACCATAGTCATCACATTATGATCTATCACATCATCATCAAGAACTACATGATGTTTCCACAAGAACCTTCAATATATCAACCATGTATCATCACTAGGGAACATCCCACATCTGATAAGCATCAACCATGATAATCAACATATGTGAGTATCAAATGATCATCATAAGGTAAGAACTCATCATCATTATGTGACTAAGTAAGCCATGTTTTCGAATATCCATGTCTTCATGGACCTGCAATAACACCATTCTCTTGGCCAACCAACAATATGAAACTTGACTAATCATCCATGTATCCATCATACTGTATATCCATCAAAGAGATATCAATTTGTATCTAGCAAATCATGAGCTCATGGTCATTTGTCAAGATTTCTTGATATCATCAACAGCAACAATCCTCAACCATGTGAGAGCCAAGAACTATATGAATCCTACATCATAATCGCATCATATGAACTGTATGCATCTTTGAATGCATGATGATAGCAGCATAAAAGAAATAAGTGGCCAATCATCAAATAATGAAGTTGTGTACTCAAGCTTTGTACTTCTCCTTGTCCTTATGAAGATCACCATGTAAGAAACATATATGCATCATCAAAAAGTCATTCACAATCATTTAAATACCAACTATGCGATCCCAAGTATCATTTGAGATTTTATCATGGGAAACTCATAACCGTAGCATAGCAAGATGTATCATTTAGCCATATAAGCATCATCATCATTGATTAGGTACCAAAGAATTATAAACATAATGCCAACAATGATTTATTAGAAGCATAGCATGTTCTCCCCCTGAACCTGTTTCACCTTTTCACTGTCAGATCTGATCATTGCATATATCAGTAAGAAGTATCAAGGCATCATCATCAATCAGATATATATCAAGTTTTCAACAACTTGTGAGGATAAAAACACTTCTAAATAACATCCACAAACTGTAGTCATCTATGAAAAAAAAGATAACTGATAATTGTCTGAATCATATCACATCAGTTTTTCTGAGACTGTCCCACAGCATTTTTCTCAAACTACATATACGCGACTGTACAACTTCAAACTCGTGTATATACGCGAATTGTCTTCATGAAACTTGCGTATGAGATTTAGAACATTGAAGTTTCATACTTCCGGCTTCGCCTAAGTCTGACATGTATGTACACTGTATCATGCCACATTTTTCTGGCTGTACTTCCTTCTTTTCCCATATCTTCGAGTGTGATGATGTTTTTCCTTTTGGTATGGCGCTCGAAATTTCCTCCTGCATTCCTTTGCTATATGTCCAAACTTGTTACATGCATAACATCTTACATGTTTCATATTTCTTCTATAGCAGTCAATGGCTTTGTGACCAAACATATTGCAAGAAAAACAATATCCCTTAAAGTACCTAGAAGCTGATGATCTTTCTGTGTGATGGCCTTGAACCATTCTACTTCTGCATCTCGCTGCAACATGTCCAAGATTATGACATATAAAACATTCAACATTATTAATTTGAGGAAATAACTGACTATCATTTCCATAGTTAGGAGTAAAATATTTTCTTTGAAGAATTTCTTTCCTTGGTTGTTGATGGGATTGACCTCTCATCTCCTTGTTGAGAATTTCATATTTTGGATTAGAGTTCCTTGCCTCACTTTGTGAGCTAGATTCACCTTCAACAGATTCATGAAAACCAAGACCATTTTTGATGGTAGGAGACCTTTGACTACTAAGAATATCATCCAAAATCTTAGTACTATCTTGAAATCATAAAAGCTTATCCTTTTCTCCTAATTTATCTTTTAGGATATTTACCTCAACTTGATATTTCTCTTCATTTTCAAGATATTGTTTCTTCATGATTTCCTCAACTTTTCTTTCTTCTTCCATCTATTGCCTTAATTCAAGAACTTTGTTTTCTTGTTCTTCAAGAGCTTGGAGTAGTTCTTCATTTTGCTTATTTGATTTTTCAAGATCTTCTTTTAGAGAGAGGATCTTAGCTTCAAGACTTTCATAGTAACTGGATCTATCTTTGAGTTTCTTGATTGTTGTGCTCCTTTTATTTACTTAATTTCTTAAAGATGTCATTTCATCCTACAGCTTTTGACATTGATCTTCATTTTCCTTGTTTCCTTCCTCTAGTTGAGCTTTTAGTTTGGTAGCTTCTTCTTTGAAGGCACACTCCCTTTTGTCCAATAGATCTTGTTTGATCTCTAATTTTGCCTATGAGCCTTTTAAATTCTGCCTCTATTTGATATCTTTCTCTCTCACCCATAAGAGCAAATTCATTTTTTTCGCTATCACTTTCATCATCTTCAAATGGACAAAGAAATGTATCACCAAAGGATAACAAGTTCATACCTGATAGTTCTTTTATTTGTTCATCTTCATTCTGAGGTGATTCTGAATCTAAAGAGTTGCTTCAACATAATCCCCAATTGACTCTCCCACTGCCATAGTTCCTTTGAGATGTCTTCTTCTTATGAGGTGCTTTCTTCTTTAGCTTCTTTCCCATTGTTCTACGGATCTCCTTCAAGCGATCAATCTTCTACCAAAGGACCTGCTCTGATACCAATTGTTGGAAATAATACTAAGAGGGGGGGTGAAT
The DNA here is from genome assembly GCA_000404065.3 of Pinus taeda. Taxonomy (NCBI): domain Eukaryota; kingdom Viridiplantae; phylum Streptophyta; class Pinopsida; order Pinales; family Pinaceae; genus Pinus; species Pinus taeda. The sequence goes on from APFE030033554.1 coordinate 35,607, forward strand.
CAGTATTAGTCAAGTCAATAATCATTTACTTTTCATACTCAAATTTATATACACTACTTCAATGAAGGTAACCCACGTGTACACGCAACTATGTTTAAGGAAACAAGCGTATATCCATCAAACTTATAATTCAGTTAATTCATCATATGTTGATCTGTAATCTATGCATCAGTACTTTATTAAACATTAAACAGTAACCATGTGCAGTTAATAATAGAATGAACCATCACACATAAGCAACACACATGAACACCAAGATTTAAGGTGGAAACCCAATGTGGGTGAAAACCACCTGCTGTTGTCATCTCTATCTTCTTTTAATAATAAGAAAAAAAAATTACAACATTGTACTGGTGCAGACTCATACTAGTACACAGGCTTCTACCTACATAAGGTTACAACCTTCTCTCATTCTCCAGCTTCTACTGGAAGGGAGCTACAACCCCCTAGCTCTTGTACTAGCTGATATGTTTACTAGTATGTAGGCGCCAACCTACAGAAGGATACAATATTCTTTCTTCATCTAGGGACCACGTTTCATAAATTTTTAGACTGGATACTCCTGGAACACAACACCACAATCTGAAGGCCACGTTTCATCAAATTTTCATACTAGACCCATTATCAACATTGAAGCTCAAAATCAATCACCACTGCACTACAACCATCAACTACATCTGCATTAGCCAATCATTGAAACTCAATCATAAATCTTTGAATCACCCACAACTGAATCATTGAAAGCCCATCGTCACTGAAACAAATCACAATCAATCAATCTGAACATTTAGTCTAATGTCATCAAACTACAATCACCAGAACACAGAGCAGAACTTGAAATTTTGCAACAATAGTCAGATCCACCTGTAACTTCAAATATCATATTACATAATGTATACGCTACTTAGATGTGTTGAACTAGTGTGTATACACGCTTTTATCAAACCCAACCAACGTATATGTCTGTAAATATTAATTCATAATTTAGTAGCTATTCCAGACTTCTGCCATACCTAGATCATAACATTTAGAGAACAACATTGGATCAGTATTCAGATCTAGACTATACATGATCAAACCATATAATGATAATTCATTTCAAACCTTACGATCTCAATCCATCATTAGATCTTATCCCTCACCAACCGCTAAGGTTCATCCTTAGTTCAGATCAAAAAAAGCACCATAAGTTGATAACTTGCATACTGGATCTCACACTTCATCAGATATTCAATTGCTTGTTCACTTGGCCTAATGATCTTCTCCTCCTTTTATAGTTTTAGGCCTTTCTCAATACCATGGACCAAAACCACTTAGGACCAATACCTTGGACCAAATACCTAGGGTCAATACCACAGACCAGATACCTTGGAGCAATACCATGGATCAAAATACCATGGACCAAATACCTCACACTAAAACTTAGATTTCCAAGATATACGCGCTTTTCCTTCAGTGAAAGTGCGTGTGTACGTTATACGCTCCTTTTGTTCTGTTAACCTGCATGTATACGCAGATGGTCAAGGTGAACTTGCGTATACCTCTCTTTCTTCATTCTTTGTAGTCTGAACTGTAATTCTTTGCTATTGTCATGTTGTACTGTGATCTTTCATCTGAGTGAGTTGCCTTCTAAACTGATTCCTTGAAACTGCCTTGCATTTCATCACATATGTAAACACTACTGTCATGCATTCTGTCACATCTGATATTTATTTTGTAGATTCATCTAGTTACCACATACAAGTGAGTTGTTCTACTACAAGTGGGTTGCCATCAAGTACAACACATGCATCATAATGCCAACAAGCATCTCCTTATTGTTATGCTGGTGCTATGATATGTAGACTCATTGGAGCCTCTTATTTAGCTATATTTTCCATAGAAATGATGCCTTTAATGGAAGTAGAAATTAACTCTTTTATCATGGATTGGGCAACCATTTTATCAAATAAAATGGCCAACCAAATCCTTGATTATAGAAGAAATAGGTATGTAACTACCCGGATGATAACCCCCATTCTATATGAGCGCATCTGACTTTCCCATTCTAGGTTGGAAATGGCCTCCTCAAGGCCCAACTCCTATTCACATTTATCATAAGTATTTGTGGAAGGCCCATTATAAATATAATATATATATAGAATTTTCCATGGTTTTGTTTTACCCCTCCATCAGGCCATATTCAACAAACTTGCTCCTCGGTTATCCGATGAGGCCAGCATTGACCTAGCATCAATCAGCAATTGGTTCAGTGAAGAAAAGTTCAACTATGTTAGACTTTTTGGTAGCACCACAGATCCACATGTTCTCCCAATATACATTCCTGATAAGCTATTGGCCAGAGAAATAGCTTACCAAATAACGGAGAAAGGAATGTCCAGGAACCTCAAAGAGTCTGAGAAACAAATGTTGCCTGCATTTCCCCTCCACTGTGGTACTTACTCACTGCATGATTTCAAACATGCTGAGAAAGAAGCAGAGAAGATAAAAAAATTTGAAGTTAGCAGTCATCCCTAAGAGACAGTATAACCCAAACGAAGTGGCTTACAACTTTACCACTCAGGTGAAACTTTCCAAATTTGATCATCAAAAAGATGACTATGATGGCTTGTTCACTTCGGCTAAGTCGATTTCAAAGGTAAAACATCTAGCAGGGATCAAATTGGGAGCAGGGGGGACAAATAAGTTTATGCAATTCTAGACATAGAGGTTACAAACACTACCTTTGGATTTATTGAACACTACCCCTATGGTGCAACGAGAAGGCCACAGTGAAGAACACGTCACTGAGAAGATTCCTGAAAAGGAGAAGACAAATGAAAAGGCCAGCGAGCTCCTAGATACCAATGTGCATATTGATGCCAACTTAATCAAGGAATGGGAGTAATTCGATCAGCAGATCAAGAACCAAAATGACTCCCAAAACATCATTATACCAAAATTGCCCGCAACATAAGAGCCTATTGTTACTAGTATTACAATTGAAGGGGCAGTTGGCACAGTTAACACTCAGCATGATATTGAAATAATTCCAGAGAATCCTTCCGAAGAGATTGTATTGAAGGTTGAGGAAATACCACCCCTGGATGTATTTTACAGTCCAAAGTATAGGGTTGTGGTCAAAAGGCAGAGGGAAAAGAGGAAAATTGACCAGGGAACATTCTTAACTCCTCAAGCTGAACTTATGAATGTGGTATGGAAAGATTCAGAAGTCAATCCTTTTGAGGATTTAACTAAGTTATCTTAATATGCAGGTGCCTATACAGCTGCAACAATGGACAAGGCCTCCGAATTTAGCCAAATGATCAAAGAAAAGGATCTAAGGATCACCCAACTTGAAGAGAAAACGGCAGTGGAACAGCAGAAGATTGGTCAACTTGAGCAACAGCTAGTAGAGAAAAAATAGCAGAATGAGAAACTGAAAGAATAGTTAAATCTGGAGAAACAAAAGATCGATCAGCAAGCTCTCCAGAAACAACAAAAGTTGTCTCAAGAACTCAACAAGCTTCAAGTGGCACTTCAACAGGAAAAGAAGGAAAAATAAGAACAAATCGTACAGCTGCAATTACAAGTAGAGAAATTCAAAGGTTATCTGAAGATTGATGAATTCAAGAAAGAAGCCCTAGAAGTGACTAAAGCCTTATCTTAGCAACTGAATATCCTTTGCCATAAAATATCATTGGTTGACCCATTATGCATCATCACTACGTCACTCATTAAACAGGCAGTTGACACCATGTTAGAATTTGAAAACGCAGATGATAAGGTCACAAAATTTCTCTCTTGTCAAAGTACAGAAGAAGGCATGGCTACTAATCTACTAAAAATCCAAGAATCGCACAAAGAAATCTTGTTTCCAGAGTGGGAATCATAGTTAATAAAGGCCAAAAGAGATACTTCCAAAGCCAGGGCTACAATGAACAGTGTGATCAAGTTGGTAAATATGACAGCTTATATGGAGCTAACTTGATCTCCGATTGCTCCCTAGGAGAGCTTCTGAAGGCAAAAGCGCTAGAAAATCAATGGATACAAGATCTGGCCAACAGAGAAGAACAAATCGACATAATGCAAAACTTGACTTGGGATGCATTTTGGTTCTTCCTAGTCAAACCGCACAGCCAGTAGATGGCCACCAAATGCCTTGCCGACACTATCAATCACATGGTTCCTGAGCTTTCAGATGCCACATACACAGGTCAACTACATTCAAGGCTGAGTCATCCTCCGAAAATTCGAGAAATGCTCTCAATTTGTCAGCTGTGAGTGCAAGAGGAGAAGTAGATACAATGAATCAGTTCAAAGGCTATCACACTATTATTTTCATAAATCAAATCCCAGATTTTCATGTTTGCAATTTCAACAGCTCAAAGCGATTTTTATTGACTATTAGTTTTTATTTTATTATTTAAACCCTTTCATGTCTTTGAAGAAAGGGTCCTGAATTTGTATAAAATTTGACTTGAGAAGTTACACTTTTGTACTTCTGAATATATTTTTATCAGTAGTGGATCAAGGTTCTACATTTTGGTGAAGAAACGTTTTGAAGGCCTACACTTTTGTATCTCCTGGAAGTTTTCTCAAATAAGAAAGTGGAATCGGAGCGTTATTTACATTAGAAAGACTCAAATGCATGTGGTATTTCTATCACTGTTATTTTTTCTTGTTTCCTTATGTGATGAAGCATTCCTTTTAAAAGTTGCTATTGTTGATATATGTATGCTCTTCAAACAATTCTTTATCATGTCATTTATGAAGATTTAGAATTGTTATACTTTAAAGATATATGTCAACAATATACATTGTTATGAATGCGATATGTTTTTATAATTACTTTGTTTAACTTCTTAAACAAAGTAATCATTATTATATATGAATGCATCTTTCTATTGATAAGTAAGCCATCTATATGATTATTTATCTGTTAGGAATAATCAAAAATCGCATTGTTAATACATTACCCGGGTTAGATAAGTATATTTGTATATTTTTGAGTTATAGGTTAAAACACTTATCATCTTTATTATACATTATAAACAATCATCCATCAAACCATTCATTATATGGGAAACTGATCCCATAATATGGACCAGTCGAAGCCACCATACTAAATGGAAAAGGAGTTGTACTAAGGTCCGGACTGGGTAGTTATCCCCAATGTTGGTGCTAGGATTTTAGAGGCATCAACATTTTTGGCACTAGAAGGAGGGCCTGAACTGTGAATGGCAAGCGAATCTAAATCCATAGGCCATTCTAAGAGTAAAACTCCCTCACCATCTCCTCCAACTTCTCCTTCGCATTTTAAATCTCCTATTTTTAAGCGAGAAGTTGAAAAGTAAAATACAACACCCACTGTTGAAAACTTAAACGCACCTGACAATTATTCTCTTGAACCCCCTAAAGTACAGTCCTTGATTCATAAACTCCAAGGGTTTTCAATATCCCAAGAACAATCTAAGTTATCCCAAGGCATTGTGACTTCACAATATATTCCATCCCAACCTCTTACTAGAGCATAGAGTGAAAATCTTGGTATTCCACCAACTGAATTTCCTCTGCGAAGTCAAAAAAGAGCTAGGAAGACACCTTTAGAGTTTGACAGTGAGATTATTTCCTCATCATCATCCTTTCCATCTAAACCATTGCAAAGTCATCCATCTGTTTCACAACTCCAAATCATAGTCCAAAAGGGTACAGGTTCTCCAACATCCTCTACGCAATCACTTTCAACTTCCTCCTCACCTTATTCTACCGTTAGCACAAAAATGGCACAATCTCAACCAAGGCCATGTACCAATCTAGCAGTTGTTGCAATGCATGCACCTTTGAGTCAATTACCAGCCCATCCTGAAAAATGGTTACCAAAATTTAATCCTGACATTGGCATATTAGCATAAGAACATATAATAACAGAAGAAGACGTTGTTGTTAGACTATTTCCATAAACTTTACAAGGAGCAGCTAGATCGTGGTATTTTTCACTACCACCAGGATCCATCAATAGTTGGGATGCTTTTCAAGAGCAATTTTTAATAAATTTTGGAGACGATAGGTCTAGAGTGACTTTGATTAATGACCTCTCCAATCTGAAATCTGAATCAAAGGAACCCATCAAAGACTTCAACTCCCTATTTAATAAACTGCTGAATAAAATTCCTGCAACATCCAAGCCTAGTGATGAAGTCTGAAACGAATGGTATATTTCTACCTTGTCTTCAAACATAGCCATCTTCGTTGATAGCATTGCCAAACCCACATTAGAAGAAAATATGAAGGAAGCGATTGCTGTTGAAAAACGTGTCATTGCTTTGGAAAGGAAAAACGCTTTTGAAGAAAGAAAATCCAAAAAGGTTACTTTCAAATATGATTCAAAAAAGAAAGTAGTTAAAGACCCATATGACATGGAAGGTTTACAAAAGGTTCTGAAAAATATGTCCAATGAAATGGTGGAAATAAAAAAGCAGGTAGTTGAAACCTCTACTAAAACACCATTTAGGAACTTTAGAAGAAATCAATCAACTGACCCTAAACCACCTAATGCTATATCCAATGTAGAATCAGATCTAGATGATGATGAAGATGAAGACACAGTTTTATCATCGAAGGAAATGGAAGAAGATGAAATAGTTGAATGTCATGGAATGTGGGACTTTATCTTGCCTAACTCTGATAATGAAAGTGAACAAGAAGCTCTTCCAGTAAATACCAGAAGTAAAAGTGCAGCAGAGCCTGTTCAAACAAATCCAAAGAAGAAAAATTCAAGCCCTGTTACTAAAGACAAAGCTCCCATGAAGAAAACTCCAGTTGTGCCTACCCAAAATCAACCATTGTCCTCTGATCCTCCATCATCATCTAAAACGTTAGTAGTTTCCGACTCTATGGATTATAACATCATGGAAGAAATGAAGAAGACTCGAGCAAGTATTTCTTTACATGAACTTAGCAAGCTCAAACATCAACAGAAGTTGTTACTAAAAGAATTGAATGCAGTACCTTCTTCTCCTCTTCCAACCAGTGTATTATCCAAGGCAGCTAAAGGATCAAGTAAGCCACCATCGGATAAAGTAGATGCTATTGATGTTGTTTTGATCGGAGATAGCTCTAATTCGCATACTCCTCCTTTTCTCTTGACTTATGAGATCTATAATAGAAATTTGCATATTTCCTGATAGATTCAGGGGCTTCATTAAACATAATACCAGCCTCAGTTTGCTCCAAATTAAACGTTGAGCCCCAGAAATCTGCAGTTCATATTGTTCAATTAGATCAGACTAAAGTGAAAGTTTTACGAGAGATTAATTCAGTTACTATTATATTATCAGTTGATCCCAGAGTAGTTCAAAGAATTGATATATTGATTGCTGACATCCCTGAGCTTTACAGTTTAATTCTAAGCAGGGATTGGTTTGAGAAACTCCATGGTTACATTTCCACTTATTGGTCTCACATGTGGCTTCCCTATAAAGGGAAACCAAATTAAATCAAAATAGATCGGGAAAAACACATGACTCATACAGTAATGGAGTTTGAACAAGAAACCCATCCTGTAGCTTTCAATAACAACATTCTCGGAAATTACTCAACTGAGTCATTCTTTGGAAATTTTAATGCTCAACAATCACCTTTTCCTATTAATAGTATCGCATCACAAATTGAAAATTTCTCTCATACTGATACCTCAAGATGTGTTAGTATTGTTGATGAACTTGTAAATAAATTTGTAGATAAGCCTTTATTTTTGTCTTTATATTTTGATGGATCAAAATCCAATGACGGTGCAGGAGCAGGGTGTATTTTAGTTAGTCCAGAAGGGGAAAAACTATGCTATCATGCAGACTAGAATTTGAGTGTACCAATAACACTACAAAATATGAGGCATTGATTCAAGGGCTCTATAAAGAAATAGGCCTGAATATTCAATATCTGAAAGTATTTGGTGATTCTGAAATTGTCATTAAACAAGTAAGGAACACTATCCATTGTCTCTCAGGACATCTCAAACATTATCAATCCATTTTTCAAGATCTCATAAATCATTTTTTGGCATTCAACATTTCTCCTATTCCTAGATCTTAGAATGCAACAGCTGATTTATTGGCTAATGTTGCTTCTAAGCTCCTTCCATCTAAGGATTATAGTCTAGATAGGTTTTCAATTGAATTAATTTTTCGGCCATCTATCCCATACAATGTCACCAATTGGTAGGTATTTAATTACGATGAAGACATCTTAAATTTCTTGACTTCTGAAAATTCTTATGATGATCAGATTATCGATGAAAATGATCATGATCTTCAACTAAAACAAAGACTAAATGAGAATTATATTCCTAAATATGTGGTCAAGCTAGAAGATCTCTATGATATCAAAGATAGATTCAAAAAGGTCACTAATGCAAAACTTCAAAGTTCTACTTTAAGGTTTGCATTAGTAAATCTTGGTAGTGAGGCCAAACCACAAAATGTCAATCTAGGACTTGAACTCACATCAGAAGAAATATTTGCTTTCATCAAATTATTAAACAAATACAAAAATATTTTTTCTTGGAATTACAAAGATCTGAGAACTCATGATACTTCTATCATTCAACACACAATTCTAATTATTTCTTATGAGAAACCTGTACAACAAAAGTTAAGGAAAATTCACCCAAATCTTAAAAGTCAAATCAAAGCAGAGTTGAATAAACTTCTGAAGGCCAAAATAATTTTCCTGGTCAGACATTCTAAATGGGTTTCAAACTTGGTACCTGTAAGAAAAAAGAATGGTGATATTAGGTGTTGGCTTATATGGGCCTTATCTAGGTTTAGAAGAGTTATTTAGCCAAACAAATCCCGTAGCTACCAGCCCTTTCGGCAATAGCCCGCGGAGCGCAGAGTGAGGTCTCACCCGAGGTAGCAAGGGAGGGTGCTGGAACCAGGTTTCCGCACCCTTGGGCTATCAAGATGCGGTGTAGGGGACTCACGCACCTTTCTATTGCTTCGCGCTGCTCTGCAGTTGTGCAGATCCGTACCCGGAGTAACTTCCACTATGTTGATTACTAATCTAATCTAATTAATGTATCAGATCTTTTTAGCGGGGTCTTTAAATAAACATTTAACAAGTTTAATCATTCGCATACTTAAAATGAACCCAAATTTGCATACATTCATCTCATTCACATTTAAATAGACATAGAAAGATAAATCATAAAGTCAGATGCGCGATAACACAGAATTACAGAAGCAACTTATCTTTAATATTATTTCCCACCAATACATCCAAATCTACACTGCGCACTTAGCTGTAGGGGTCCGCGCACCCAGCTGTGGACTTTCCAAGCCTCTGTGAACACAGCTGCAGAGCCTCTATGTACTACCCTAACCCTCAAATTGGATTTACAGAATCTTTCAGACTATCTTCTTCAAAAACCCATTACATTTCATTTTCCAAAAAGAATTTCCTTTCCCTCATAGAGTCGCGCTCTATTTATACCCTTCCCTGGTCGGCAATCCTTGCGCGGGCCAACTTTATTTATATTTATTTACATTATTTTTGGGCAGACTACCCTTTGACTCACTCCTATTATAATTCGCGCTCCGCATACTTCGGAGTTTTTACAACGATTTAATCCTACTTTTTGGGATTTTTGCCCCAAAACCGTTACATTGTTTCTAACACATCTCGCAACCGATGACGCTCATTCTTCTCTACTCGGTTAACACAGAACACCCCCTCATAGGATTTTAGTGTGAGTGGGGGAGCCGCATAAGAGACCTCCTGGTACCACCAGCCACTTCCGACCTTAGTATCTTCTCTTCACACCGTCTACTACAGCTTGTGTTGCAATTTTGCAAGACCCTGGCTGTTGTCCGCAAGATCCCAATCTTCGAGGGACATCAGAGATGACTTATTAACTGCATATCTACCTGTGGTCACCGTCTATCCATCCTTTTGTTGTTCTGTTGTAGTGCGCTGACCTGCCCCTGGGCGAGGCAATGGCATCCGGACCAATTCTGCTTCGTGTTCCCTCTTTTCCGGTACATCCCCTACTGGTGATGTTGCAGCCTGCGGGATGCCCGCAGCTGTCACCACCATACTCCTTAGAGATTCCTTCTTCTCCATCGGCCAGATCACTACCTTCGCGAACCTACCTTGTGCAGAGATAATAAACAGCACCATCTGTGTTTCCGAAGTGTAGGCCACCCAGTGGATTCGCCTTGGTGATTTATAAGCCATGCAAATTTCAAATGCACTGATTGTCGACTGTTCTAGTTTGTGTAAACTTCTTGTGTAAAACTTGTGGCATCTCGTTCCATATCTGGCTCATACTGTTTCTCTTAATTACCCACCGCCCACTCCCTTTTGCCATAATGCAGACATCTTGTCATGAATAGTGACATTAACGGTCATCATTCCTTTCATCAGCGCATCCGTGTGATCCTTCAAGCGCAACCGTGACCCTTGTGTTTGGTCAAATGTACGCGCACCGTGGTACTCGCACATCTGTCCCCCATGATGCTTTATCGTCCCCCGCTCTCTTTCAACTGATTGGAGCGGTGAGACTATCCTCGAAACAACTAGTCAGGCAGTCGGCCCACCCGTGTAGAGATTTAGGTGACTGCCATTCACTCTTCCTGGGAAGGGGTCTCCATTGAGTTTAGCCAGCTGAACCGCACCCCCATCGGTAACTTCTTTGACGACATAGGGTCCCAACCAGTGCATGCAGAGTTTTCCTCGAAATTTGTCGAACTTACTGTCATAAATTAATACTAGATCATTCTCCCTGAAGGTGCACACCTTGATATGGCAATTGTGCCACGCTTTCTCGCATCATTTCTGTACCTACTAATGGAATCCAGCCATAAACCTTTCTTCCTCCAATTCTTCTAGTTGTGTGAGCCTTTCTTCCAATACCCTGTGGTCTGCCATACCTGTGATTGCCACGATCTGCAGACTAGGCACAATATATTCCATAAGCATAATGGCCTCCTTGCCATAGACTAAGTGAAACAGTGTCTGGCCTGTCAGCTTCTTACATGTAGTCCAGCATGCCCATAGCACAACAGGGATGTGCAAGTCCCAGTCATTTCGTCGCGCATTACAAACCTTAGTCAACGCGGTCTCCAAAAAAAATTTGAATGCCTCAATAGTCCCATTTGATTGTGGATGGTAAGGCGTACTCTGTTAGTGATATATCTTGAATTCCTCAGTGAGTGCGCTAATCTTTTCATTCAGAAAATGTGTTCCCTTATCACTCATGAGAATTTTGGGGTAGCCAAACCTGGTCAATACATTCTCGAACAAGAATTTTGTTGTTGTCGCAGCCATGCAATCATTAACCAGTTGTGCCTTGGCCCATCGGGTCAAATACTCGGTCACAGAGATGATATAGCGTGTACCCATTTTTCCTCGTAGTTCAATAGGCCCAATGAAGTTGATCTCCCATTTCTCAAATGGTTGTAGTGTCATCTGTGGCTGAAGTGGCATTTCCTCCCTTCGTGATGGTTTTCCTGTCCATTGACATATATTGCAGGCCCGACAGTATGCTTTAGAATCTTGATGTAGAGTGGGCCACCATAATCCAGCGCGAAGAATCTTTTGGGCTGTGGCGTGGCCCGCATAATGTCCACCAGAAACCCCTGCATGTGCTTCAGCCAGGATCTATCCATGCTCGAATTTTGGTACATATCTGCACAATATTTCGTCGTTGCCCATCTTGTAGAGGTGTCCTACAATTACAGTAAAATCTGTTGCACGTATCACCAATTCCTTCTTTTGTTGGACCGGTCCTCCCTATGTCGTAGTGCTTGTAGTTAAAAAGTGGATTATATCTTCAAAGTGGCCATCTGCAATGTGCACGGCATATAACTGGGCGTCCGGGAGTCCCTCCTCTAGATTTGTTGGTTCTTCGTTGGTCTCAATTCCACCATTAGTCCTTGCTTACAAACCACATGGCCTAGCAAGTTCCTGAAAGGGACGACGAAAGTACACTTCTTTAGGTTGAGCACAATCTGGTGCCGGCAGTAGGTATCCAACATCAATTGTAAGCTCGCGACATGTTTCTTAACCAATCCAAAGATGATCCAGTCATCCAGGTAGACTTCTAAGAACTTGTGGATAAATTCCTTGAATGTGGCTACCACAATACGGGAAAATATCGCCAGTGCATTCTTCAGCCCAAAGGGCATTACCGTATACTGAAAACAACCCCATTCGGTAGCAAATGTTGTCTTGCTCCGATCCTCTAGCATGATCTTGATCTGATGGTACCCGGAGAACCCATCTGTGAAGGAGTATGCTTCCTGCCTGCTCACATTTTCTAGTACCTCATCTGTAAAGGGTGTTGGAAATGGATCGTTAACACAAGCATCATTGAGCTTCCGCAGATCTACATAGATGCAGATCTCACCCTTCTATTTCTTCTCCTGCACGACCATAGGGCTTACCCAATCAGACTCCTCAACTGGTTCAATAATTCATGCTGCCATCATCTTATCCAATTCTTCGCGGACCTTTGCTTTGTATTTTTTATTCAATCAGTAGGGTCACTGCTTCACTGGCTTCGCATATGGCTTCAAAGTTATCCTCATCATTCCTAGGTCTCCTAGAATCCCTTTCAGCTCCGTAAGTTTTGTAGGGAATAAGTATTGGTATTCTCGGAGCAACTCGACGACCTTTTCCACCATGGCATCATCCCAGTAGTCCCCAAGCGTAGCATACTTCGGCTCTTCCTCTATTCCGATATTTACTTGCTTTGTTTTCAATGGCGTCGTGATGTCTGGATCTTCTATCTTAGGGCCACGCACCTCACGACACCCTTCAGATTCTGGTATATTGATATTACGCGGGTCATCCTCATCATCTTCTACTTGTACATTGTAACATGCTAAGGCCTGGCTCAACCGTCGCGACCAGTCTGATGGTACGACTTCCTCTGGTTCCGGAGGTGTTCTGAATATGGCGGTCTTTACTAGCTATAATGCATTGTCCATGGTATCCATCCATTGGTCTTCAAAGAGAAATGTCAATAGAAACCCTTCGTGCAGGATATCCCACTCGTCAATGCCATGTCAGAGCTTTTTTTTCATATACCAGTTCCTTGGAATGACATCCAGGGTATGATAAAATAAGTGCACCCATTCTGGTTGAGGCTCTGCACCATAAGCTTTGGTCCATTTGGTCAGATGCAAGTGTGGATCATCTCGTCCATCGTATTTCATCGTTATTCGTAGCTCTGGATTCCCAAATCTTATTTGCATCATTCACCTACAACTTCACCAATCTTCAAAGGTTCCTTCATGGGTATCCCACCATCGCACCGGTGTCACGCGTAATATCCATTTTAGCGCATCAAACCATTGGTCCTTTGGTACCGCAATTTCGAATTTAACCAGGAATTCATCCACTACTATCAACTCATCATACATCGGCAGCTTGAGGGTCTGAGCTTTAACGTAATACAGGGATTTTTTCATCATATCACAGTGTAATGTGGTTACCCCATTCACGTTGTTTCGCCATCGCTCGTCCTCTTCATCTGAATTGCTGGTGCATGAGTCGGCGTAGCCCATGAGAGTCTCCGCTCCTCCTTTGGCCTATTTGCAGCAATTTTGTAGATATAATCCAATGCATCATCCCCTTCTCCGTTGCGCATAGGTTCTGTGTAGCGTGGTCCGTCTGTTGGATCTAGTAGAACGACTACATGGAGTGACTTCTTCTCAAATATCATCTTCCTTCGTTTGATGTCAATAACCCCTTCATGTCAATGGCCCAGTCTATCCCTAGCAACGCAGGGTACGGGCTATTTTCGTCCATGATTTCAATAACTTCGAAATCCATGCAGGTACTTGCGCCATCAATATCTACTGTAATTCCTTGCAGCCTTCCCATGGGCAAGATCTTCTACTAATTGGCCATCCGTAATTAGATAGGCGACCATTGTAGTGTAGGTTTACCCATCCGCTCCCAAGTCTGTTTAGGCAATACGTTTGCATCCAAACCTAGGTCCAAAATGACCTGATCCATTGTGTAGTCACCAATATGCGTCGTTAACCACATTTCCCAACCCGTCCGCAATGCGTGTCTTCCTAATTTTTGAACTACACAAGGTTCACCCCACCCTGTGCATCTATTAATCACTTCTTGTAACCCTTTAACTACCATGTTGTCGTGAAATAGTTTTATGCATGTCTCGAAAAAGGTAGTCAACATCAAGGGATCCCTAGCCAGCTTAAGTCAATCCCTACTACCTTGGGTAGAGACGCCCGTGAAGCTTTCCCTAGCTTCCATATTGGTTTCTCTATTGACCTCTCCTGTGGTTGCGCCGCTTCACAATACCATGTTTACCATGGATTGGTCGTCGCATTGTTCGGATCTCATCATCTGTACGTTTTGCATTGTTGTAGGAGGCGCTGCCTTCTTTTCGTGAATCTGTGTGATCAGCATGGGGCAATATAGCAGCTCATGATCGAATTGCTCACAATAAGGACATGATATTCGGGTCGGATTGGTACAATCCCATGCGTAATATCCTGGTCCTCCACAGTTGTAACAGATTAGCTACCCGCGACCCCTTCCTAGTCCCATTCTGCCCCATCCTCAACCCCGTCCTAGGAACCCACTGCGTGCCATCGCCGCGGCTGGATCCTGACCTCGCACCTCAATCTGCATTATGTAGGTAGGTGCCTGGTCCATCAACATTCAATAGCTACAAAAATCTCTTTCTTCGTGACCCACCGATCTATAAAAGTTGCAAAAGAGCTGCTGGGGGGTCTAGCTGTATTTTGGCAATAGATGACAGTTATCAGTATTGTGCTTTCCTCCTACCTGACAGATTGCGCACCAGAGTGGGGCAATTGCACTCAACCCTGCCTGTGCCTCTGGGTGTAATCGTGTCGGGCCCCCCGTGACCACAAAATTCACCGAGACCAGATGTGATCTTTATCGTGTCCCTGGCTCCTACACTTTATACACCATACTTCCTCCCAAACTTCTGAACGTCGTGTCCGTTCTTGTTTTAAATTCTGTATTTCCAAAAACAAATTTTGGACCTGCGCTTGGATTTGCTGAACTCCCAACCCTGGGTCTTGTACCGAGGTTTCGTGCAACCGCATTGCTGCCTCCAATGCTTCCGCTTGGGTTGAGATCTTCTGTTGTGACAAAGCTGACTTCAGATATGGCGTTAATGATGTGATGAATCAACCGCGATGATGTGCGTCCGTCAGGGTCACGTTGGCCTCACGAATGGTGTTTTTCAAACTCTGATCCAAATCCCATGAGGTCTCACTAGGCATCACGTGATCTCTTTGAATCCTACAACCAACTGTGCCTCTGACTTTGGTTGGCTAAACTCCTTTTTTAATTCAGTATGGATGTCAGTTATCCCCGCAGTTGGGTTGATACTTGAATACTTCATGTACCATGTTAGCGCTTGGTCCTGCAATGCACTAACTAAGATGGCTTTCTTGATGTTATCATCCGCGACTTGCTACACATTCCATACTGATATTAGCACAAACTAAAATTGTTTTGGGTCTTCGCCTCCTGCTCCTTTGAACACCAGTAACTGAATTGCGTTCACCATAGTTACCCTTGATCTACTACCATCCCTGGTCCTTTTGATTTTTCAATGTTCTTTTCTATAGAGTCCTCGCGTTCCACACCAGACACCCCTTAGGCAGATCCCGGTCCCAGCAACGGAACCATTTGTTGGCTTATAAGGGCCTAACCCAGGTTCGGAAGAGTTATTTAGCCAAACAAATCCTGTAGCTACCGGCCCTTTCGGCAATAGCCCATGGAGCGTGGACTGAGGTCTCACCCAAGGTAGCAGGGGAGGGTGCTGGAACCAGGTTTCTGCACCCTTGGGCTGTCAAGATGTGGTGTAGGGGACTCGAGCACCTTTCTACTGCTTCGCGCTGCTCTGCAGTCGCGCAGATCCAGACCCAGAGTAACTTCCACTATGCTGATTATTGATCTAATCTAAATAATGTATCAAATCTTTTTAGTGGGGTCTTTAAACAAACATTTAATAAGTTTAATCATTCTCTTACTTAAATTGAACCTAGATTTGCATACATTCATCTCATTCACATTTAAAAAAATATAGAAAGATAAATCATGAAGTCAAATGCGCGATAACATAGAATTACAGAAGCAACTTATCTTTATTAGTATTTCCCACCAATACATCTAGATCTACCCTGCGCACTCAGCTGCAGGGGTTCGCGCACCCAGCTGCGAACTTTCCAGGCCTCTGCGCACACAGCTACAGAGCCTCTATCTACTACCCTAACCCTCAACTCGGACTTACAGACACTTTCAGACTATCTTCTTCAAAAACCCATTACATTTCATTTTCTAAAAAGAACTGCCTTTTCCTCATAGAGCCGTGCTCTAATTATACCCTTCCTTGGTCAGCGATCCCTGCATGGGCCGACTCTATTTATATTTCTTTACATTATTTTCGGGTGGACTACCCTTTGACTCACTCCTATTATAATTCACGCTCCGCATACTTCGGAGTTTTTACAATGATTTAATCCTACTTTTCATGCTTTCTGCCCCAAAACCACTACGTGGGACCTTCGCTACCCAACATTAGGATTTGCATAGATTTTAGCAATATCAATAAGGCATGTCAAAAAGATAATTTCCCGTTACCAAAAATGGAACAGATACTTCAATCAGTAGCTGGTTCAGAGTTAATGTCCTTTCTTGATGGTTTTTCAGGGTACAATCAAATATTGGTGCATCCAGATGATAGACTAAAAACTGCATTCAAAACTAAATGGGGAACATGCGCTTATCAAAAAATGCCTTTCGCTTTGATAAATGTTGGAGCTACGTTCCAAAGAGCCATGGATATAGCCTTCAAAGGTTTGATCAATAGGTCAGTTGTTGTTTACTTAGATGACATAACTGTCTTTTCCAAGAAAAGGGCCAATCATCTACATGATTTAAAACAGAGCTTTGAACGATGTAAAAGGTATGGGATTTCTCTAAATCCCAAGAAATCATTCTTTGCTCTTAACGAAGGTAAACTCTTAGGGTTTATTGTATCCAAAGATGGCATATATATTGATCCTGACAAGATAAAAGAGATTTCTAATATTCCTTTGCCACATAATAAGAAATCAATGCAATCATTTTTGGTACAGATAAATTTTGTAAAAAGATTTGTTCCTGATTTTTCTCATATAGTCTTACCTTTACAAACTATGATTAAGAAAAATTCAGTTTTCAAATGGGGACATAACGAAAAAGAATCCTTTGACTCAATCAAACAAGCAATCATTAGTGCTCCTGCATTAAATACTCCTAATTTTTCTAATCATTTTATTTTGTATGCTTTGACCACTGAAACATCTTATGCTGTTGTTTTAGCACAAATCAATGATCAGTAAGTAGAAGCACTTATATCCTTCTTTAGTTCCAATTTGCAGGGTGTTGAACTCAACTATTCGGAAGTAGAAAAACAAGCTTTTGCTATGTTTAAATCTATCAAACACTTTAGACCATTTCTCCTAAAAACACACAAAAAAGTAATAGTCCCATTCTCCGCAGTGAGGCAATTGCTAGTGCAAAGGGAAGTAGGAGAAAATAGAGCTAACTGGGTAACAGCCTTACAAGAGTATGATATTGATATTAAACCAGCGAACATTGTGATAGGGCACAGTTACAAAAACAAATGTGCTTTAAGATTAAAATCAAAACACTTCAAAATCATTGATGATGTGTTATTTAGAAGAAATTATGATTCAATTTTATTAAGATGCCTTGAAAAAACTAAAGCACAAAAGGTTTTGCAGGAATCACATGGTGGTCCAGCAAGTGGACATTTTGGAGGAGATACTGCATCTCACAAAATAATACATGTTGGATATTATTGGCCCACTTTGTTTAAATATGCCCATGATTATGTCAATAAATGCAAGATATGCCAAACTGCTAGTGGGAGACAAAGGAAACCATCCTTTCCTTTACAACCAGTAAACATTGAGCAACCATTTGAACAGTGGGGGCTTGATATCATAGGAGAGATTGTTCCACATTCTTCCAAGCAACACAGATACATCCTTACAGCCACGGACTAATTCACAAAGTGGGTAGAAGCAATTGCATTAAAGGTAGCCAATTCTGATGCAATCATTGAATTCATTGATCAATTCATCATTACTAGGTTTGGTGTACCTAATGCCCTTATTTTTTATAATGCATCTTATTTTTCTGGGAGTAGTATAGTTGAATTTTCTCTTAAGAGAGGTTTTAACTTAAAATATTCTGCAAATTACTATCCTCAAGGTAATGGTTTGGCAGAGTCAACTAATAAGAATCTCATTAAGATTATTAAAAGAACTGTTGATGAAAATCAAAAGAATTGGCATAAATCTTTAATATTTGCATTATGGGTAGATCGCATAACTCAGAAGGCCTCAATAGGTACTTCTCCCTTTAACGTAGTGTATGGAAAAGAGGTTGTAATACCTTCAAACTTAGCACTCCCATCTCTAGCCCTAGTAAAATTTATTGAATAAAGTCATTCTTCCTCCATCCAATTAAGGTTTGATCAAATCCTAAAATTAGACAAAGAAAGAGAAAAGGCCAAAATCATTCATGCTAAACATCAACAAGTCATTAAATCTTCTTTTGATGCAAGTTCTACTGGCTCAAAAACATTACAAATTGGTGATCTCGTGTTGAAATGGGACAAAGTACATGAAGACATAGGTAAACATACCAAATTTCAAAAGATGTGGCTTCGACCATTTCAAATCATTGAAAATATAGGCTCATCAGCGTTCATACTGCAAGATTTATCAGGAATTAGAGATTCTCTTCCTATGAATGGGCTTATCTTAAAGAAATTCTTTTCTTAAGGAGGTAACCCCTTGTTACACTGAAATTTGGACCATGACTATCTGTAGTTAATATGGCTCCATCAATAGTCATATTATCCTCCTTGTCAAGCCTCATACCTATACTCTTCATGTCAAACTTCAAAAAGAGAGAAAGTCAGTTAAAAACATGTTTATCTCTGGGTACGCATGTTCTCTCTACCTTGCCTGCGTGTACGGATTCCGAACACACTGTACCTGCGTACTTGTACGCTCTGTAAGCCAACGGATGGGTGCGTACCCCTGTAAAGGTCAAAAGGCGCGAGTTTCATCTTTAAAAAGTTACTTGTGGTCACTTCTAGAGCCTTCTAGAAGCGTTTTTGACGTGTATTGAGCGCCTCCAGATGGTTCATGCACCCTATGATAGAGGAGCTTATCCCATCAAGAGAGGAGCTACCCCATCCAAAAGAGGGAGTATCCCATTGATGTTGGAACTGAATAACTTCCTCTAGAATACTATAAATACAGGCATTGCGCCAGAGGAGGGGAAGTTGATAGCTGAACATTCCAAAGGGTAAATGCTGCTGGAATTAGGACTTCCATTGTTGACTTGTGAGGAGAGATCACTATCCTTTCTTGTTGCCATATTGGGAGTGGGTGAGCTTGTCAAAGTAGAGGAAATCTCTTGTTGGACCCTGGGAGGAGCTTGCACAACACCAAGGCTCAGGTTGTAATGGTTCCTTTTTTGTTTCCTTAATACAAATAAGTCCATTCTTCTCAATGATTTGTTGTTAATGAATTATTTCATGTACTCCTTGGTCTATGTGATGAATATGCTTTGTTTTATGAAATATTCAGGTGTTATGTAATCGTTTGTCTTGTTAGTGTATGTAGGTCTTAAAGTGAAGGAGGAGCTCATCTGGATCAGCAAGGCTGGACTGCTACAACAAGCGTTGGACCTAAGGTAAGATCGGAAAACACTTGGTTTCTCATAGAATAATGTATGTTTAGAGAAGGATTGCTCTTGTTTGGTTTGTTTGTCACTAGAGAGTCTTAGACTCCTAGGGAGGTTAGGTTTGTCCGCAAAAATAACTCTTTCCGCATGACATGGAGGAATGCTGCAAGGAGACAGATGCTGGATTATGAGGGGGTACCTTTCAGATGTAGGCACTGCCACAAGGTGGGGCACCTATTCAAAGACTTCCCTCTAAACAAGTGGTATAGCAAGAAGTCAGTGAGACATTCTTCTCAGGAATCACAGGAACAAGAGGCTCTATTGCATGAATACCCTGCCAGAGAGGAACAGCCTCGTGCCTCTAATGATTTTCATAGGATTGCTAATCCTCGTTGTGGAGGAACAACCACATTTTCGGGCCCTCGTTTCTTGTCTTCGGAACGAGCTTAGAGCACTCTGAGGAAGCGTGGTTGGCCACCCCATCGCCCCCAACCTCCTATACCTGCTTTAGCTGTGGCAGCCTCGGGTGACTCCAATACATCGGGTATGAATTCCATCCACTTACCCCCCACTCAATCTTTTCTGATATTCATAATCCAAAATATGAGTAGTTATTATGTTTTGGAACTTTTTTCTCAATTGAGACCCTTGTACAAAGTGTATGTGATATTACGCCCCCGCTCACCTCGTTCCCCCCCACTCCCCCCACTCCCTTTTGCCCCCCTCCTCCGCAGACCCTGGCCTCCTTGACAACGGCCTTGGTACCTAGATATAATACTCGGTCTCGATCAAGGAATTATGTCCAGGACCATGTGGGACTTGATATTCTCCATCCGCCCCCCTCCTCTTCTAAGGCTACTTGAGGCCATCCCTCTGAACTCAAAAACGCCCAAGCGCAAGATGATGTTGACATTGCTTTGGGCAAGCAATCTACCATCCCTGGGATTATTAGATCAAGAACAACCCCATCTAAACCCCTTCCATGAAGATTCTATCCTACAGTTGCAGAGGGCTAGCTAGGCCCGACAAAAAAACTAGCTCTTCATGAGTTACTCCTTGCCGACTCACTTGATATTATATTCCTCCACGAGACCTTGGGTCATGCGAATGATATTGCTCATACACTTGAGCACTCTCTGCCAGGGTGGAGATTTTCGGGATTGGATGCCCATGGCCATTCTTGAGGACTTGCATTGGGCATAAACTCATGATCTATCGAGGAAATTAACTATTGGGGTGATAGGGTTATATTGGGGCTCATGTTCACTCAGCTGAGCTGGGGATGCCGTTCAGGATTATCAATATACATGGGCCTTTCCAGAACTGCCCTGATTTCTCGGACCGCCTTCTGGGTCTGGAACTATTATTGGTTGTTAATATGATAGTCGGTGGGGACCTCAATTTTTCATTAGGACATGCTGAATCTTGCGGACATCGTGCACAAAGGGATTCCCTCTCGGACTACTTCTCATCCATGTTGTAATAACACCATCTAATCAACATTCCAATTGCAAAAATACAAGCCACTTGGAGGAAAAATAGGGTTGGAGATAATGGACTTGCAAGGAGACTCAACAGATTTCTTGTCAAGGAGTAGGTCATGGATGTGGGACTCAATATAAGACAATGGGTTGGCATGGGTGGGCTCTGATATCACCTACCTATTTATATGGAAATGGAAAGTGGAAGAGACAAACCAAAGGGACCTTTCAAATTCAATTCAACCTGGCGTAAGGATATATCATACATCAGCATGGTCACTGACTTCTAGAAAACAAACCCACCAGGGGTTAGAGGTTCAGCCATGGCTGGGTTTATCCACAATCTAGCAGAGCTGAAAAAGATGTCCAAAATCTCGGCCCATGAAGAAAGCATTCACGATGATCAAGCATTGAGACAGATTGAGATTGAACTGCAGGTTTTTGAAAATGAGTTGGGGGGTCTATATAGATTAGAGGAGTAGAAGAAAAACATCACATCCCTCTACTCAGCCCATGGTAATATCCTCAAAGAAAGGGAATAAAAATGGAGATTGAGGAGTAGGGCCATCTAGATACAAGAGGGGGAGGATAATACGAAATCTTTATCAAAAGTTTTCTAACGGGAGGAAAGCTATAAACACCATTTTGCAAATGCAGGATGATAAGGGAATATCAGAAAACACTTTCCCTCAGCTCGCCTCACTTGCAAACTCACACTTTAAAAACGCCTACAGTGACCCCAGGGAGACTAATTTAGCAGAAATTATCAGAGTTGCTCATCTTTTCCCTAGATATGTGGAGCAAGACGGTGATGAGGATTTGGTGCAAGAGGTCATTTTGGGGGAGCTGGAGGCCACTTTGAAATGGTTTAGCAAAGACAAAAGCCGAGGACCTCACGGTTGTTCCATTGAATTTTATTTGGCTTTTTTTGAGTTGATTGGTCGAGATTTTCTTAGTGTTGTGGAGAAGTCAAAGTTTTCGGGATGCTTGGAAGTGGCCATTACCTCCACTTTCATTTCCCTAATTCTGAAGAGAGATATTCCATCCACTTTTGATGAATTCCATCCCATTTCGCTATGTAACTATTTGTACAAGATAATAGCTAAAATTATAGGAAACAGATTGAAGCTAATCTTACCAAAGCACATCCTGCGTGAACAATTTGCATTCTTGAAAGACACGCAAATCCATGAGGTGACTGGGACTACACAGGAAGTATTACACTCTCTCTAGTGTAAAAAAGGAAAAGGTATGATAATGAAGGTGGATTTATCTAAAGCTTTTGACACGGTGAATTGGTTATACCTGAGAATGCTTCTAACCCACCTTGGTTTCCCTTTCTCCTTCATTAAGTGGATTATGGGATGCATCACTAACATTCATTTCAATGTTCTGGTCAATGGGAGTGCAACCCCATTCTTCACCTTGGCTCGAGGTTTGCGTCACGGGTGTCCTCTCTCACCTCTCCTTTTTCTCCTCACCATGGAAGGGCTCAGTCGGATAATTACAGAGGAACATAGGAGAGGAAGACTCATTAGTATTAAGATAACGGATGACTGATGGAGTGATCTTTCTATGACCCTCATTGGTGTCATTTTTGCAACGAGGATGGTGAATCTACTTCCCACATATTCTTGAACTGTCATTTTGTTCGCAATTTATTGAATCTTGTGACAGCAGTTGTACCCACAAATTGTAACTCGAAGCTGAGCTCTGTCGTTGATGCCTAGAACTTTTGGTTTTCCACTATCTTGCCCCATAAATTAAGAAACCTCCCCTTTTTGTATTGTTGGGCTGTCTCGATAGCTCGCAATCTTTTAATATTCCAAAATACACCCCCTAGGTGGACTATCATTGCAGCCATGATCAAAGCGGATTATGACCTTATCCTTGATGACCCACGCCCTCCCCTAACACACGAATCATCTCTCACAAACATATTGACCCCAAGAGACCCTCGGCATATTTTGATGGGGCTGCACAAGAAGACGACTGTGGTGGGGTGATATCCTACACATATCTGAGAGGCACTCTTACAGCATGTAACTTCGCAGAACTTTCAACAACTTTTTATATCATTAGCTTTGCTTTGGAGAAAAACTGCCATGCATTACAACTGTTTGGTGACTCTAAGATTGTGTGCGACTCGTTGAATAGGAGTTCTTCTTGTTGGTCTTTCTCATTGAGACACATACTTGATGAAGCTATAAGATTGATATCCAATTTTGACTATTTTTCATGTAATCATATCTAGAGGGAGCGGAACTCAGAGGCTAATCATTGGATTCTGATTTCATATGATTGTACATATTTATTTTGATGTTTATTAACTCATATGCGGCCATTTATATGATTGGCACAATACATGTTTTTGGTATTATCTCCCTGTGTGGATTAAGATAATATTTACAGTGTTGTTCTTTTGTTTTATTTTGGACTCTTCTCTCACACTGTGTTTGGGCTACTACCACCATGAGTGGATTTTGGTAGTGGAATTTGATGCTTCTTCGGAAGCAGTGATCTATATAGAAATATCCGAATATGGATATGCATCTACAAAATGTAATTTCTTTCTTATTAATGAAATTACAAATTTTTCTATTAGAAAAAAATGAAAAACAAACATATATATTAATACTTTTTTATCATATAAATAATAATAATAATAATGATTTATTTTGATAATCATAATATTAAAAAAAAAAAATTTATTATAATACAAATATTATTAAGAAACCATATAGATTCATTTAATTTAATTGTGTATCAAAGTGAATATAAAAAAGAATTAAATTTATTCAACAAATTTTTTTATAATTAAAATGATGTTTAAATTTTAATTAATCTCAATATATATAAATCTAAAACTAAAATACAGTATCCAAAATAAAAATGAATTTTTTTATAATGTTTATAATAACTAAATAAAAAAAATTATTATTATTTAATGATTGGATCTACTGGAATTTTGTAAACTATTTTTATTTTTATTTTAAAACTAATAAGATTTTTCCAGCCCTTGACATAAGTCACGTAAAACAGGGACTTATGCCGGTTATATGAGTCATGCTAACATAGTTCATTGGCATTTTATTACCAATTTCAGGTGATTCGAGAACGGAAAAAAGACGTCAAAATAATTAACAGGCAATTGGATTATTGTGTGGCAGGAAAAGAAAGTCAAAAGAATTAACAGACAATTGGATTATTGTGTGCTCATGTTGTTGCGGTTACACAAGCTGGTCTTGTGAAATCAGAACAGCTTTAATCTACGAAATGTGAATAGACTAACCGCCACTTACAATAGATTTCAGCTAATTGCAGATTAGGTTTAAATTTTAAAGATTTCAGTTAGGGTATAACTTGTTGCGCAGAAACATGTAAAGTGTGAAGTGAAATTTAAAGTTCAAAATTTTGTGAAGAAAATGATATGTTTTTTTTCCTTTTAACTGTACCATAATCCGTTGAAATAATTCACAGAAGACTTCCCAGCAACCATCCCACACATTCATGTTAAATCATGTTAAAATGTTAAATCAAAATGTCAACAAACTTGCATCACGGTAGTCACATAAAAATGCAATTGGATCTCCAATTTTTTATTAAACAAACATATTCAGCGACCAGTTCAAATCAAACTGTAATCCAGTGATCACAGGAGAAATATTGTTCTGCAAGCTCTCTCTTCCCACCAGTGAAGATGATGGGGAGGAGACACAAAGCTTGGGAGATGACAAGTTCAGATCAGACAGATTTCCATGAGCCGCAGGAGAAATATTGTCATGGCACAAAAATGCAATTGGATCTCCAATTTTTTATTAAACAAACATATTCAGCGACCAGTTCAAATCAAACTGTAATCCAGTAATCACAGGAGAAATATTGTTCTGCAAGCTCTCTCTTCCCACCAGTGAAGATGACGGGGAGGAGACAGAAAGCTTGGGAGATGACAAGTTCAGATCAGACAGATTTCCATGAGCCGCAGGAGAAATATTGTCGTGTGCCACGTTCTCCTTGCTTCGGATCAGGGAAGAGAGGGTTCTTGATCGCTTCGCTATTGGTTCGTTGTTAGTGTCAGCATGTGACTCTGACGGGCTTAATGGAGTCGATATTAGTGGCACTGCGCACTTCTGGCCTGACTCAGCCAGGGAAGAAACCCCAATTGGATTATCATATTCATTATTTTCTCCCACAGAACCAACGCCCCAATTTAATTCGTCGAGGGGAATTTCATGAGAGAGGGGCATGCCACAAAAATGGCCTGACTCAGCCAGGGAAGAAACCCCAATTAGATTATCATATTCATTATTCTCTTCCATAGAACCAACGACCCAATTTAATTCGTCGAGGAGAATTTCACGAGAGAGGGGCATGCCACAAAAATGGCCTGACTCAGCCAGGGAAGAAACCCCAATTGGATTATCATATTCATTATTCTCTTCCATAGAACCAACGCCCCAATTTAATTCGTCGAGGGGAATTTCACGAGACCAGGACCACGGAATTCTCGAGGCAGAAAGTTGTAGAAGCAGAAAGTTCTCGTCACGCAATTCTAGAGGCAGAGAGTTCTCGAACAAATCAAATTCCGGAATTTCGAAGGGAATTTCAGGATGCAAATCATGAGGCTCTTCTCCAGACAAGTTAAACTCGTTCAGGGGCTCAAAGGATGAGATTTGATGGATATTCTCTTCCCCAGTACCTCCGTCCCCAAGCGAATTAAATTCCACGAGGGGAATTTGGTGATATAAATCACGAGACTCGTCCGCACACAAACTAATAAATTTGTGCAGGGGCTTGTCATCAAAATCTAGAGGCTTCTCATCAAAATCTAGAGGCTCGTCTCCAGACAAACAACTACAGTCTTCCAGAGAGGAAACAGCCACAACCACTTGCTTCTGAGACTCTCCTATTCCCGTCACTTGTTTCTGAAACGAAGAAGAATGACAATATGCATTATCCTCAACCCTCATGATATTTCCTCTCACTCTGACCCAAGGCCATTCCCATCCCTTGCCGACACTCTCCCATTCCGGTCACTTGCTTCTGAAACAAGGAAGCATCAAAATATGCATTATAATCCAAGAAAGCATCCAAAGATGCATTATCATCCAAAATAGTATTAGTGATGCTATCACTCTCATGACCTATTCCCATCCCTTGCTTCTGAAACTCACCCATTCCATTGCTTAAGTCCATTATGAGAAGATCAAGATCCACTGATCCTACTACTCATAAACAATAAGGAGATCCAGACAAACATTTGGTTGAAGAGTGTGGCCTTTTATAGTTTAAGCTTGGCTGAGGGCCACCCTCTATCTAGGGTTTTTACCAAATGGTTTGGCATTTAATAATTATTTTTTTTTATTTTTTTCCCGCTCACAACGGTAATGCCCAGGGTATCACCAAATGGCCAGGGTATCACCATTAATCATAAGACTGGGTCTAGATAACCGTTGGATGGAAAAACCTTTAATCTACCATAAAATATGAAACAAAATGTGAACATATCACATTTTGAAAGTGTGAACGTATCATGCCAATAATGGTCAGGGTATAACCATTAATCATAAGACTGGATCCATCAGCACCTGTTTACTAGATAACCATCTGATGGCAAAAAATGTGAACATATCACATTTTGAAAATGGAAACCTATATCATGCATGAAACTAGTCTGTTTTATAGAAATTTTATTATATATAATATAAAAAATTTTAGTACACAAATATTTAAATAAATTATTATAAATGACTTACTAATTATTAAATTGAGATTTATCTATACAAATTTACTAAAGAGCAAGTTCCAATGTACAAGCACCTATGAAATAGTCACTTAAAAATAAAAAATTAATAAAATAATGTTATCTAAGAAATTTGTTAATATGACATTTTTATTATTTTACTTTTATCAAAAATAACCAATTAAATGTCACATTTATCAAAATAACCCCATGCATATTTTATATTTAAATTAATTTAATAGCACATGATTTAATAAAATTAAAATTAAAATTAAAAAAGGTAAATTTAAAATTTAAATTAGTTAAATTCCATTTCATTCATTATATAATATATATATATATAGTATTATATATATATTTCAATATTTAATAAATTTAAATTTTAAGAAAATATAAAAGAAAATTAAACTAACCAAATAAATACATTTTTATCAAAATATATATCCATATACATTTTATATTTAAATTAATATATTTACACGAGATTTCATAAAATTTAAATTTAAAATAAACACTATAACACATTTTCATTGGCTTACACATTATAACATGGAAAATCAATATTAACTTTTTAAAACCAAATTTCCTCTCATTGGCAAAGCCTTTGAAATTATACTAATTAATCAAAAGAAAAATATACTTTTAAAGAAGCAATATATCTCACAAGCAAGTGCAAAAACAAAGATATTATCAAAAAATAGTCCTCAAAAAATCATAGTATGCATAGAATGATTTCATCCTTTGGGATGGTCCTTAGAGCTTCTCAATATTATCTTGAAAATAAGTTCCTACATTATACAATCCATGAAATCCCCTGCTTTTAGAGGCCTTCAACACTTTATATTTACATCTTGCAACTTATTCTTTCAACTTCTTCTTTACGTCAATAATGGTTACAACTATTGAGTTTCATTACCTAAACCTTCTTTACTTTAGGAAATTAATTATTATATCTTTGACTAGAACATAACCTTCTTATTACAAAAGTATAGGGTCATTTACTTTATATATCAAATAAATATGCCACCCAAACTTGGTAGTGAGATGAGACAATTTTGATCCTACTAGGAAGGAACACATTCCATGGTTTCATGATGATCTCATCCCCACCTCAACTCATTGCTCATACCTAGAAAATGTGACCTGAATTTATGAAGGGAATGAAATTATGTGTAGATTTATAACCAAAAACTTATAGATACATTGAAACTTTAAATCTATTAATAAATGGAAAATGTTTAGGCTACTTACATGGAGAATGAAAAAAACTACCTAAAATGGTGGTAGATTATCCCTCACAAGAAATCTGAAATCTACACCATTCTTTGAATTATATTATAATGATGCCCAAAGCCCTTTTAACATTAAAAAAATCAAGGAGAAACCATAAAAATAAAAAAACATAACTCTAGGAGATCAATCACAAAATGCTTGTGGTCTTCCATGGCGACACCAAATTTATGAGGTTGTAACTTTGGCATAGGATTATTGTTTGAAACAAATAATAGTCCATTGAAAAAGGTATGTATACAAGAAGTAAAATTTTCAACTACTAAGGGAGTATAAAGTTTTCATAGTCTTCTATCCCCAAAAAACTGTTGTTTAAGGCCTTAAAGTGACTCCATAAATTCACAACCTAAAAACTATAGAAAAAAATGTAAAAGCATGAAAATATGTTGTGAGTCAATGGAATAGGTTAGTGGAAATGGATATCCACTTTGATTATCTATATCCCTTAGGAAGAAATGTTATCCATTGTTATGAGGTCTTTCACGATATAGGAAAACTTCTACTAAACTTTGCTCCTAGTTAGCCACATGCCTTGGTGCAGGATCTAGTATTGCTTAACAAGCTAATATAGTTCGATCCTCTATTGGACAGTAACCCTAATATATGTGTCCACATTTTAATGAATAGTGGAATGTTCAATGAAACTTGGGTTAATATTTTTCAATATGAGTTGAGCCAATGGTTGAAATGCCAAGCCCACATGAGACAGGATGTAGCCAACTCAGTTATTGAGCTATGTTGTAGTTGCGTTGAACATGGGGGCAGTATCATCTCATGTTTTTGGATGCGTTGAGTTGTACATGCAAAAATGTGTATGATCATCATGATGACGACCTCTATCTAGCCATAAATGTTGGGGTGAAAGTTAAATGATTTAGTGAGATTGGTGTCCAACAATGACTAGAGGCTTGACCATATTGCACTTAGGAACCTATTATCCTATTTTTATATGATGTTTTGTGAGATCCCAAAATGTAAGAACGCCCATTCAAATAATATGTTGGCAGTTGTGAGATACTCTTGTTGTAGGTAAATGTAATGTCTATCTTAGAAAATATATCAATAAGCAAAAAAAACACAATCAATACCATGCTTGGCTGAAGTAGGTACAAATATATAGTTTAACAATAAGGATTCCTAAATATGATTAAGAGTATATAGAGGATTGTACATTTTTTTTGCCTCTTAATAGTTGGTTTGGTAATGGCAAAAGTGACTAACAACTTGATACATTTTCCAACATCATATCAAAGATTTTTCCAAGAAAACTAGTTATGTAATAATTTCATATTCTTACCCATACTAAAGATTGCTACTAACTCACTGTAAGGTGCCTCTCAAATAATCTTTCCATGTGTGCTTGAAGGAACACAAAGGTGTGTGAGGTAGCAAAACAATGCACTCACTAGGTGAAATTATGGAACTTGCTTTCGTGTCATCAAAATCTAGTATGTGGTAGCAAACTTTGAGTCACCATTGTATGGTTGTAGCGACCTATGATCCAATGTGGATGATATTTACCATCTGTATAATATAATGTTTCCATTCCTAGGATGATGAGATTATGGAACACATGTTGTAATTTCCCTTGCCTCTAGATAAGAAACACTATGTCACCATATCCTAAATTACATTAGTTAGTTTCTGAGTTTTTCCTCTCGAAGCACATTTGGATGTGTTATATTTATAAAACCATATACTTTTGTATGTACCTATTATATTTATGGTTATAAAACCTAGCTTAAATTTATGTATATATCTATAATTTAATAAATTATTTGGTTATTATTATTTCTATATCAATTAGGGTTTCCTATGAAATAATCTAGAATTACGTGTTCAAGAGTCACAATAAATTACATAACCAACATATAATTCATATTATGAAGCATTATGCAATTGTACTAAAATATTTTGTTATCACCTTCATTGAACCTCACACTGAAGCAACGCCATTCCACGATAGCCGAAAACCACGCTTAGCTAAGTAACTAGCCCTACTAGGCCACGAGAGGGCTCTCTTTATAAGGATATCAGCCGAGATGACTCAATCAAGAAATTTATATTAGGCTAGATATAGTAGCACAATGTTTGATTTGATTTTGAAGAGTTTTGCTGATCACGGGGAGCCAGATAGTTAGCGCAAGGAAATTAGGTCAAAATTGCACGGTTTTGATGGGGAAAGCTAGGCACAAGGGTGAACACTCTATGGTTTGATGGGTGAAGTGATTCAAAGATAGTTGAGGAGCTAAAAAGAGAATGTAAGCGAGATGGATTCCTTCTAAAATGAAGAAAACATAAGCTGTGAATATTTTCCGAAAACAGAGCATAAATATTATGGGTTATGCCTATCAACTTGAAAACATCCACTTAAAGAGTATGAAATGATGAAATGGAGTAAACAATACATTTTAAGATATGAAAACATAACAAAAATAAAATGAACATCATACCACATGGATCCCAAAGAAATAGTTGCAAGTTTTCATTAATCTCCTGCTAAAACTGATACAAAATGATGTCTACTCAAAGAAAGAAAAGAAGAGTTTATGTCAGCCCTCATTGCACTATTATTGATGGAGTATCCCACCAACCTAAATGGATCTCTCTTGATGACATCCCAAAAGGAGTGATAGAAGCTCGCTGAGAATGGTCCGGACCTTTATTTTGAGGGAAGGTAAACATAACCTTACACATTTCCTCTTCCCTTAGAGGGGAAGTCAACAAATTATTCCAATCATAATAAATAAGACATTGAATTCCTTCTAAGATGGAACCATTATGAATAAGTTGGGGACCTTAACCCATTGAGGGGAGTAACATAAGGGAGTAGGCCTCACATCTAGTGGCGTGGATATTTCAAGGTGGATCGGTCGGTGGTTTGATCTACCCCAAGGGAGGATGGCTCACTTAATGTAGTAATTCAACATGACAATATTATAGACCAAAAGGAAACGGTCTAATGAGGCCATGATTTACTTAGGCCCTACTCTTCTATTAGACAAGGTATAAAGGAATTTTGGGGTTTGGCCTCATATAAGTTCAAGGCTGAGGTAAGATGCTCCATGTATTTATGTTGGACGTGCATGATTATGGAGTCCCCTCTTGTTGTGGTGGCCCATAGTAGTATTGAAGTTCCCCCAATGATGGAGTTATTCCCATACTCAATATTTTCCAAGTCCAACAACGATTTCTAGCATTCTTAGCTTTATGGGAAGTGGGTAGGAATGCACACATTTATCACAGAGAAGTGTTGATGTTTATCAACTTTGTTAAAAGTAGTAGCTGCAACGGCCTCGAGACACCCCTCTTGAGCTTAGTGTTTCGATCTTGCTAGTGTTCCAAAATTAATGTTTAATGGATTTGATGGATTGTTTATGCAACTTGGTCTCGTGTAGCATGGTAACATTGGGAATTTCTTTTTTGATGATGGATTTTACTTTCACGATTCTCTTTACCAAAATGAGTCCTCTACAATTCCAAGATATTATATTCATTAATCACTTTTATGGGTTCCTCAACCCCTTTTTAGTGACCGAGTTATTTCCTTTCTTCGCTCCACATCCCTTTTTTCCTGCATTTTCCACTTGTCATGGGATTGTATGTTATACTCCCAATTCTTCGTCTTTCTTAGTCTTTTCCCATCTCACTTTGTTCTTTGTTTTTATTCATTCCTTCCTCTCATTTCAAGTAGGTTGTTTCATCCTATGCCAGCCTCAGCTACCTTCTACCAACCTTTGTTTCTATGTTGATCCATCTCCTTTGGGAGAGGTCACGAGGCCTTCTAATTCCTCATTGTCTTCCAATAACTCTTCCGAGGA
Organism: Pinus taeda; assembly: GCA_000404065.3. NCBI lineage: Eukaryota > Viridiplantae > Streptophyta > Pinopsida > Pinales > Pinaceae > Pinus > Pinus taeda. The sequence continues at coordinate 67,709 of APFE030033554.1, forward strand.
CGTGTGAGTTTTCAGACTTGAATTGGGTTCCATATGTCCTCGAGAGGGGAGGATAAGGGGCTCAGAGTGAGGGGTAAAGAACTGAGTAGCTGGTAAGGGAGGCACAATGGTTCCAAAACCAACTAAACTAGCCTTCAAGCTCAATACCTCAATTTTTTTTCAGTTTCTAATACCTCGCTATCCCCACGAGACAAGTGACTGAGGGGTTCGAGGCCATCCCCAAACCACCGGAGTTTCCATGGGGTGGGTGCTTTGAGGATTTTAGGCACTTGACCTCAGTCCATTGCTCGAGATCCTCGAGAAGGTTTATCCACTCGGTGGCCCCCTTTATGGCATCCTTTAGCAAAGTGCCCATACTCATGGCACACTTTTCACTTGAAGGGCAACTCATCATAGTCAACCTCTTGTACGTGCCACAAGTTATCCATAGAGAGGTTAACTGCTGCCAAGAGCCCTTTTTTTAGGTCCACCTCCACGCAGATCCTAGCACATGATAAAAAACCATCATTTGGTTCAAAGTAGTCAAGGTATTTCCCAAGAGTGTTCCCTTACCTCCCCCTCCACTAATGAAAAGTCAAACTTGTTACCAATGATTTTCATCACTCATTTTTTCTATAGTCTTCTTTGTAACTTTTGTGGGATTCACTACTTCAACCCAAAATCATGGGTTCGTCACCTCAATCTCTTCATTACTAGTTTTGTATTTACTTTTCTCTAGTCCCATCCTTTATAGAAGTTAAAATTTATGCCTTAAGAAGGTTCAAATTGTGAAACTTGTATTGTACCCCTTTCTAAAATCATGAGACATTTCCTTGGAATCTTCACAAAACTTTTCCCTCATATCAAAATTTTGGGTCAATATTTGTGTTTTCCTCAAAATCATCTCTCAATTTCATCATCATATGAGGGACCTAGATTAGCGTCTTGATTGAATATATCAACGCCTTGGTATCAAGTAATTTGACCCCTTATGCTATGCTCATGCTTATTTTATTTTCTAGTGCCATACTTTATCCTCATGACTAGTTTAACTTGTTTTCCAATATAGGTATACTTCTTTTGATTTTTTTGAAGATGATGTTACATTATGCCTTTGTGAGGAGGGTAAAATTTTAGCTATGGTGAAATATCCCTAGTGAGAGACTTACCTAAAATATATAATATATACATTTACACTCCTTTGTAGAAATAATTACAATATTTACCACATTTAAAATATATATATATCTATATCTATATCTATCTATCTATCTATCTATATATATATATATATATATATATATCTATATATTATATATATATATATATATATATATATATATATATATATATTATATATATCGATATCGATATATATATATTTGGAATTTGATTATTAAACATATGTTTTAAATTTAATTAGTAAACTTATAATAAGAAATAAAACGATTTTATATATAAACATGAAAAACACATGAAAACTAGCGACTAGGTTTAGGGCATTGAGCTCGATGAGCGACCCTACAACAAAGAGCTAGAAGCAACCTCGAAGGTGACCCCATTATAGTTTACAGTTTATTTGCAGCATCCTCACAGTTTTCAATCATTGTTTCTGGTTTTATGGCGGTTAGTTTTTGGTCACTCCTAAACAGTTTTGTTTCCCCACTGACATACCTACAGGTAGTTGTCAGCTCGGTTTTTTGATAGTTATGGTGGACAAAGCTGATTATTCCGCAGTCCCTATGGAAAATTTACCGATATGGTCTCACCCTCGGACCACTCTGGATGATTATTTAGCATTTGACCATGAACTATCTACACAGGTCCATGCCCTTCCAATTCTCACTCGGCAGCACATACCCACCATCTCGATTCCTTTAGAAGCTTCAGCTACTCGATAATACACAGGCCCTCAGTTCCTCACGGGTTTGTTATCACACGTCACGCGGTGGTGAGACCTGGGAGCAAAAATTTGGGTTCGAATATTGCAGGGGAAGGGATGGATAGACCCTTGGAGGGGTATCCTTCAGCACAAGATAGCCGGGCGCTGGTTCATTCTTCTCCCCTCGTCTTGGGGAACCCTCCCCGAGGCAACTTCATGGGCATAGGTATTATATCAAGGCATTTCGACAATCTCGGGGCAAAAGGACCTTTGGCAGAGAAGGACCCAACTACACTTGCAGCAGTACAGGGGGATAAGTTGATTATAGCCACGAGCAACAAACAAAAAGGGACTTCCAAAAGGAAAAAATGCCTCCCTCTGTGGAGCAACAAAATCTTCCTCAAGCTTGCTGAGGACACATCCTTTTGTGAAGCTACGAATTCAGCAGAAAAGGTTCTGGTGGGTCATGTCAGGGACAGAAATTACAACATGGAGAGGTTTCAAAAATGGACAATGGAAATCTGGGGACATCATTTGTCGGAACCTCCTCGAGTAGAAAAATTTGTTAGGGGATGGTTTTCCTTGCATTTAAAATGCCTTGCTCACACTAATTGGGCCCTCTCCACAATATGGCACATTGATCAAGCACAAGTCCTCCTCCGAAGCTGGATGCCAATGTTCGATCCAGAACTTGAGATGGTGGGGGCAAGACTGATTTGGGTACGACCTCCGGGCCTTTCCCGTCACTTCTCGACAGTGCAGATCTTCAGAAAGATTGGGAATGCCATGGGCTCATACCTTACTTATGATGAATCTTTTATCTCTACAGGAAGAATGGCTTATGCCAGGATATTAGTGCACATGGACCTCTGAGATGGGCTTCCAGAGTATATTAACATATAGTGGAGGAATGTTGTAAGGAGACAGATGCTGGATTATGAGGGGGTACCTTTCAGACGTAGGCGCTGCTAGAAGGTGGGGCACCTATTCAAAGACTTCCCTCTGAACAAGTGGTATAGCAAGAAGTCAGCGAGACATTCTTCTCAAGAATCACACGAACAGGAGGCTTTATTGCATGAATACCCTACTAGAGAGGAACAACCTCGTGCCTCTAATGATTTTCATTGGATTGCTACTCCTCGCTCTGGAGGAACGACCACATTTTTGGGCCCTAGTTTCTGGTCTTCGGAACTAGCTTAGAGCACTACGAGGAAGCATGGTTGGCCACCACATCGCCCCCAACCTCCTATACCTGGTTTAGCTGCGGCAACCTTAGGTGACTCCAATACATTGGGTATGAATTCCATCGACTTACCCCCACTCAATCTTTTCTGATATTCATAATTCAAAATCTGAGTAGTTATTGTGTTTGGGAACTTTTTTCTCAATTCAGACCCCTGTACAAAGTGTATGTGACATTACTCCCCCACTCACCTCATGGCCCCCCACTCCCCCCACTCCTTTTTGCACCCCTCCTCCATAGCCCCTGGCCTCCTTGGTAACGGCCTTGGTACCTAGATATAATACTTGGTATCGATCAAGGAATTATGTCTAGGACCATGTGGGACTTGATATTCTCCATCTGTCCCCCTCCTCTTCTAAGGCGACTTGAGGCCGTCCCTCTGAACTGAAAAACGCACAAGCGCAAGCTGATGTTGACATTGCTTTGGGCAAGCAATCTACCATCCCTTGGATTCTTAGAGCAAGAACAACCCCATGTGAACCCCTTCCACGAAGATTCTATCCTACAGTTGCAGAGGGCTAGCTAGGCCTGACAAAAAAACTAGCTCTTCATGAGTTACTCTTTGCCGACGCACTTGATATTATATTCCTCTAGGAGACCTTGGGTCATGCTAATGATATTGCTCATAGACTTGAGCACTCTCTGCCAAGGTGGAGATTTTCGGGATTGGATGCCCATGGCCATTCTTGAGGACTTGCATTGGGCATAATCTCACAATCTATCGAGGAAATTAACTGTTGAAGCGATAGGGTTACATTGGGGCTGATGTTCACTCAGTTGAGCTCGGGATGCCCTTCAGGATTATCAATATACATGGGCCTTTCCAGAATTGCCCTAATTTCTCGGACCGCCTTCTCGGTCTAGAACTATTATTGGTTGTTAATATGATAGTCGGTGGGGACCTCAATTTTTGATTAGGACATGCTAAATCTTGGGGACATCGTGCACAAAGGGATTCCCTCTCAGACTACTTCTCATCCATGTTGGAATAACACCATCTAATCAACATTCCAACTGCAAAAATGCAAGCCACTTGGAGGAACAATAGGGTTGGAGATAATGGACTTGCAAGGAGACTGGACAAATTTCTTGTCAAGGAGTAGGTCATGGATGTGGGACTCATTATAAGGCAATGGGTTGGCATGGGTGGGCTCTGAGATCACCTACCTATTTATATGGAAATGGAAAGTGGAAGAGACAAACCAAAGGGACCTTTCAAATTCAATTCAACCTGGCGTAAGGATATACCATACATCAGCATGGTCACTGACTTCTAGAAAACAAACCCACCAGGGGTTAGAGGTTCAGCCATGGCTGGGTTTATCGACAATCTAGCAGAGCTTAAAAAGATGTCCAAAATCTGGGCCCATGAAAAAAGCATTCACGATGATCAAGCATTGAGACAGATTGAGATTGAACTGAAGGTTTTTGAAAATGGGCTAGGGGGTCTATATAGATTAGAGGAGCACAAGAAAAACATCACATCCCTCTACTCAGCCCATGGTAATATCCTCAAAGAAAGGGAATAAAAATGGAGATTGAGGAGTAGGGCCATCTAGATATAAGAGGGGGAGCTTAATACGAAATCTTTATAAAAAGTTTGCTAATGGGAGGAAAGCTATAAACACCATTTTGCAAATGCAGGATGATAAGGGAATATCAGCAAACACTTTCCCTCAGCTCCCCTCACTTGCAAACTCACACTTTAAAAACGCCTATACTAACCCCAGGGAGACTAATTTAGCAAAAATTATCAGAGTTCCTCATCTTTTCCCTAGATATGTGGAGCAAGACGATGAGGAGGATTTGGTGCAACAGGTCCTGGGTCTGGAACTATTATTGGTTGTTAATATGATAGTCGGTGGGGACCTCAATTTTTCATTAGGACATGCTGAATCTTGCGGACATCATGCACAAAGGGATTCCCTCTCGGACTACCTCTCATCCATGTTGGAATAACACCATCTAATCAACATTCCAACTGCAAAAATACAAGCCACTTGGAGGAACAATAGGGTTGGAGATAGTGGACTTGCAAGGAGACTCGACAGATTTCTTGTCAAGGAGTAGGTCATGGATGTGGGACTCAATATAAGACAATGGGTTGGCATGGGTGGGCTCTGAGATCACCTACCTATTTATATGGAAATGGAAAGTGGAAGAGACAAACCAAAGGGACCTTTCAAATTCAATTCAACCTGGCGTAAGGATATATCATACATCAGCATGGTCACTGACTTCTAGAAAACAAACCCACTAGGGGTTAGAGGTTCAGCCATGGCTGGGTTTATCCACAATCTAGCAGAGCTGAAAAAGATGTCCAAAATTTGGGCCCATGAAAAAAGCATTCACGATGATCAAGCATTGAGACAGATTGAGATTGAACTGAAGGTTTTTGAAAATGAACTGGGGGGTCTATATAGATTAGAGGAGCACAAGAAAAACATCACATCCCTCTACTCAGCCCATGGTAATATCCTCAAAGAAAGGGAATAAAAATGGAGATTGAGGAGTAGGGCCATCTAGATACAAGAGGGGGAGGCTAATACGAAATCTTTATAAAAAGTTTGCTAATGGGAGGAAAGCTATAAACACCATTTTGCAAATGCAGGATGATAACGGAATATCAGCAAACACTTTCCCTCAGCTCCCCTCACTTGCAAACTCACACTTTAAAAACACCTATAGTGACCCCAGGGAGACTAATTTAGCAAAAATTATCAGAGTTCCTCATCTTTTCCATAGATATGTGGAGCAAGACGATGAGGAGGATTTGGTACAACAGGTCATTTTGGGGGATTTGGAGGCCACTTTGAAATGGTTTAGCAAAGACAAAACCCGAGGACCTCATGGTTTGTCCATTGAATTTTATTTGGCTTTTTTGAGTTGATTGGTCCGGATCTTCTTAGTGGTGTGGAGAAGTCAAGGGCTTCGGGATGCTTGGAAGTGGCCATTACCTTCACTTTCATTTCCCTAATTCCGAAGACAGATATTCCATCCACTTTTGATGAATTCCATCCCATTTCGCTTTGTAACTATTTGTACATGATAATAGCTAAAATTATAGGAAACATATTGAAGCTAATCTTACCAAAGCACATCCCGCGTGAACAATTTGCATTCTTGAAAGACACGCAAATCCATGAGTTGATAGTTGTCACCTCGATTTTTTTATAGTTATGGTGGACAAAGCTGATTATTCCGTAGTTCCTATGGAAAATTTACGGATATGGTCTCACCCTAGGACCACTCTGGTTGATTATTTAGCATTTGACCATGAACTATCTACAGAGGTCCATGCCCTTCCAATTCTCACTCGGCAGCACATACCCACCATCTCGATTCCTTTATAAGCTTCAGCTACTCGAGAATACACAGGCCCTCCGCTCCTCACGGGTTTGTTATCAGAGGTCACGCGGTGGTGAGACCTGGGAGCACAAACCCTAGGGGAAAATTTGGGTTCGAATATTACAGGGGAAGGGATGGATAGACCCTTGGAGGGGTATCCTTCAGCACAAGATAGCCGGGCGCTGGTGCATTCTTCTCCCCTCGTCTCGGGGAACCCTCCTCGAGGCAACTTCACGGGCATAGGTATTATATCAAGGCATTTCGACAATCTCAGGGTAGAAGGACCTTTGGCAGAGAAGGACCCAACCACACTTGCGGCAGTACAGGGGGATAGGTTGATTATAGCCATGAGCAACAAACAAAAAGGGACTTCCAAAAGGAAAAAAATGCCTCCCTCTGTGGAGCAACGAAATCTTAGTTGTCAGCTCGGTTTTTAGATAGTTATGGTGGACAAAGCTGATTATTCCGCAGTTCCTATCGAAAATTTACCGATATGGTCTCTTCCTAGGACCACTCTGGATGATTATTTAGCATTTGACCATGAACTATCTACAGAGGTCCATGCCCTTCCAATTCTCACTCGGCAGCACATACCCACCATCCCGATTCCTTTAGAAGCTTCAGCTACTCGAGAATACACAGGCCCTCCGCTCCTCACGGGTTTGTTATGAGAGGTCACACGGTGGTGAGACCTTGGAGCACAAACCCTAGGGGAAAATTTGGGTTCGAATATTGCAGGGGAAGGGATGGATAGACCCTTGGAGGGGTATCCTTCAGCACAAGATAGTCATGCACTGGTGCATTCTTCTCGCCTCATCTCGGGGAACCCTCCCCGAGGAAACTTCACGGGCATAGGTATTATATCAAGGCATTTCGACAATCTCAGTGCAAAAGGACCTTTGGCAGAGAAGGACCCAACCACACTTGCGGCAGTACAGGGGGATAAGTTGATTATAGCCACGAGCAACAAACAAAAAGGGACTTCCAAAAGGAAAAAATGCCTCCCTCTGTGGAGCAACGAAATCTTCCTCAAGCTTGCCGAGGACACACCCTTTTGTGAAGCTACGGATTCAGCAGAAAAGGTTTTGGTGGGTCGTGTTAGGACAAAGATTACAATGTGGAGAGGTTCCAAAAATGGACAATGGAAATCTGGGGACATCATTTGTCGGAACCTCCTAGGGTACAAACATTTGTTAGGGGATGGTTTTCCTTGCGCTTCAAATGCCTTGCTCACACTAATTGGGCCCTCTCCACAATATGGCACATTGATCAAGCACAAATCCTCCTCCGAAGCTGGACACCAATGTTCGATCCCGAACTTGAGATTGTGGGGGCAAGACTGATTTGGGTACGACCTCCGGACCTTTCCCGTCACTTCTAGACAGAGCAAATCTTCAAACAGATTGGGGATGCCATGGGCTCATACCTTACTTATGATGACTCTTTTATCTCTATAGGAAGAATGGGTTATGCGATGATATTAGTGCACATGGACCTCTCAGATGGGCTTCCAGAGTATATTAACATATAGTGGAGTGTTACACTGAAATTTGTCACCATGACTATCTGCAGTTAATATGACTCCATCAATAGTCATATTATCCTCCTTGTCAAGCCTCATACCTCTGCTCTTCATGTCAAACTTCAAAAAGAGAGAAAGTCACTTAAAAACATGTTTATCTCTGGGTACGCAGGTTCTCTCTACCTTGCCTGCGTGTACGCACTCCAAACACACTGTACCTGCGTACTTGTACGCTCTGTAAGCCAAAGGATGGGTGCGTACCCCTGTAAAGGTCAAAAGGCGCGAGTTTCATCTTTAAAAAGTTACTTGTGGTCACTTCTAGAGCCTTCTAGAAGAGTGTTTGACGTGTATTGAGCGCCTCCAGATGGTTCATGCATCCCTATGATAGAGGAACTTATCCCATCAAGAGAGGAGCGACCCCATCCAAAAGAGGGAGTATCCCATTGATGTTGGAACTGAATAACTTCCTCTAGAACACTATAAATACAGGCCTTGGGCCAGAGGAGGGGAAGTGGAAAGCTGAACATTCCAAAGGGTAGATGCTGCTAGAATTAGGACTTCCATTGTAAGCTTGTGAGGAGA
>APFE030033555.1:0-15981 GCA_000404065.3 Pinus taeda
CTCGATTTCGCAGACTTGCATTTCGCGCAGCTATTACACAGACTTAAAAATATCACTCATGGAAAAAACAGAGAGTAAAACAAAGTAAGGTTGGAGCAACACTATAAAAACTTAGGATTGAATTCTAAATCATGAAAAATACATTCACATGAGACTGCGGCTCATTCATCAAGTAAAACAAAGCTTTTACAAAGTAAGGTTGGAGCAACACTATAAAAACTTAGGATTGAATTCTAAATAATGAAAAATACATTCACATGAGACTGTGGCTCATTCACCAAGTAAAATAAAGGTTTTACACTTCACGCAGAATAACACATAGTAAAACACAAAAACTGTTGTTTTCATGCGCCCACCAAAATTTGCTCCACCATTTTCTCATCAAAGACTCTTGCTCTCTTTCTCTCTTACTCTCTTACTTTCTAACCACTACAAAATGAATTTTACATTCATATTTAACTCAACATGCAATTTTACATTTAATACATGACAAAGCAAAATAATTAACATGATGTTGTTGTTGAGTGTGATCAGAATCACACAGGTGTTTGTGAAGTGTGGGCAATAATCGTTGAATGAATTCTTGCCCATTTCTATTTACCAAAATACATTAAATGGTTTAAATTCCTTATTGCATTTCGGAATGGTTTGCACTTGGCTTCAGTCCTTCCATCTTCAAGTAGAGATGCAACTTGCAAAAATACTTCTGACAAGTATGGTTGTTGTTAGGGTGTTTATTGTAGTGGTTGGGATTATTATTTCCAACACTTCCCCTTAATCACAATTGCTACCATTGACAATTCCCAAATAGTTTTTGAGATAAACAAAACTTTCACGTGCCAATGGCTTTGTGAAGATATTAGCAAATTGTTCGTGTGACCTGTAGTGCTACAACACAATTTCATCATTGCTAATCAACTCTCTAATAAAATGATATTTAGCAGCAATATGCTTCATCCTTTTGTGGAAGACATAATTCTTTGACAATGCAATCGTTGAGGTGTTGTCACAGAAAATAGTTTTCACTCCCTTTTGGTCATGACGAAGATCCCTAAACGTCCTTCTCATTCAAACTGCCTGACACGTTGCTACTATTGCTGCGACATATTCAGCTTCTGTTATTGATAGTGACACTATTGGCTGCTTCTTGGAGGCCCATGAAATGGCTCTGGAACCCAAATGAAAAACATATCCTGACATGCTCTTTTTGTCATCGACACTTCCTGCCCAATCATTGTCAGTGTAACCAACCAACCTAAAATCGCTTGTTGTTGTGTACAAAATGCCATATTGTTTTGTCCCATTTACATACCTTAGAATCATTTTCGTTGCTTGCCAATGTGTCTCCTTGGGTGTCTCCATGAACCTTGACACCAAACTTACTGCATATATTATATCCGGCCTAGTGGCGAACAAATACATCAAGCTGCCTATCATGCTTTTGTATAATGTCAGATTGACATTGCTGCTGCAATCTTCTTTGCTCAACTTCAACCCCATGACAGTTGGAATTGGTGCAGACTTGATGCTCTGCATTTTAAACCTCTCCAAAATGTCTACCACATACTTTGCTTGAGAGATAAAAATTCCATTTTCTATTTGCTTTACTTCTATGCCCAAAAAATATCTTAACAATCCCAAATTAGTCATTTCAACAAATTCACTCTTCATGACTTGTTTGAAATTAGCGATGAGGAAATCATCACTGCCTGTAAAAATCAAATCATCTACATATAAGAAAACAATAAGAATCTTACTATCGCTCACTTTGATGTAGAGAGTGGGTTCACTGTCACTTTTGTCAAAACCATTGTCCAACAAGTAGGCATCTATCCTATTGTACCATGCTGCGGTGCTTGCTTCAACCCATAAAGAGATTTCCTCAACCGGTACACTTTGTCCTCTTGGCCTTCTACCTCATAACCAGGAGGTTGCGTAACATACACTTCCTCTTTCAGCACTCCATTCAAGAACACTGATTTTACATCCATTTGATACACTTTCCATTTGTGTTGCGTGATAATCACCCCAACTGTGCACACTGTCTCCATCCACGCAACTGGCATGAATGTCTCCCCGTAGTCTCTTCCATGTTGTTGCTTGTATCCTTTGACAACTAGCCTTGCTTTGTTCCTTTCAATCTTTCTCTTAATGTTGCCTTTGGTCTTATAGACCCACTTCACTCCAATGACATGTTTTCCTTTCGGAAGGCTCACTAACTCCCATGTGTCATTCATTTCTATTGCTTCTATTTCTTCCTCCATTGTCGCAACCCATTTTTCTTCTTTGACTACATCCTCAAAATGGATTAGGTCATCTATATGACAAAATAAGGAAAATAAGGAATTCAAACCAGCGCTACTTTCAATTTCATCTTGCTCGTAAAGTTCATTTAAATTTCCGAATTTTGGTCTTCTTGTGCTTGTTGAAGATGGGCTTGACATTTCACTAGGTGTTGCGCTTTGCGGCATGCTTGGAGAAGCACTTTCTTGGCTGCGCAAAACTATGCTATTATTTGTTGATGGTGTTGCTTGTTGCATGCTTTGTTGTGCTTAAATAAGAGTAGAGGGAGTCGTTGTTTAAAACTATTTCTTGAATTTTTAATAAAAACATAAAACAATTAAACTATATATTTTATCATTTAACTATTTATATTTTATATATTAAATTTGTAATTATAACTATATTTTAAATAACTAAAGACCCACTGAATAAAGCATTAAAATTATACATCTAAAATGCAAATAAATTATATATATATATATATATATATATATATAATATATTATATATATATATGAAAAATTCAAATTTTTAATCATTAAATTTTTATAGTTAAATTTTGTATTTTAAAATCTAAATATAATAGTCCCCATGGGGTAGCTTAAGTGGCGATGGTCGTGGAATGAAGTCTCACCAAACTAGAGATCTTAGGTTCGAATCTTGTACTACCCTCGTCTCACCGAACTGGAGATCTTGGGTTCGAATCTTGTACTACCCTCCCCCGTTGCAGGGTGAATAATGAACATGGACATGTAAAATCGTAAATCGTAAATGAGAGTCCTGCCAAACTCAACCAAAAAAAGAAATCTAAATATTATAAAATTTAATATGTAATTTAATATATTTTTAAAGATTATAGCAAATTGAATTTTTTCATGCTCATGAAATTAAATATTGAAACTATCTATAAGAAATTTTCAAATGGTTAAAGCCAACTTTTTAAGTTATTGGTTTATCAATTACATATCAAATTGTTAAATGATATTTGTTTTGGTAAATTTTCTATCAATGAGATATCTCTCTGATAATGCATCATTGTATATAGGTTCATATAGATTATATTTAAATATGGTAACAAATTAAATACAATTTAATTAAAATAATAAAATATAGGAAACATTACGTTATAAATTTAAAAAATAATAATAAAAATATTATAATTGAGTGATAATATTTTAAATCTATTTTGATGTAGTTTTATTGGATATTAAGAAGATTAAATTTTATGAAGGCTAAGTGATACAGAGTAAAAATTGAGTTGCTTAGGAGGTTTTGGCTCTGCAACTCTCTGACCTAGGGTTTTGGATCGCAGTTTGTGCACTGTTACCCACTCTGGTAGGGGACAGTGCCCTTTTCACTGATCTAAGGCAACGGGGGCTTGCCCTGGCCCAACGGATAAAGCAAGCGGGGGCCAATGTGGCCCCTTCCTACAAACAAATAATGATGGACAAAGGTAAAAGCCCTTTGGAAGGAGTGCAGATCACAGGTTCAGACACCACAAGGAAAAATGAGCTCAACAAGAAGACAAAAATGGATGGCAACACTAAGGAAACCCAGTTTCCAAACCAGACAAAAGGCGTCAAAATTTTGGAAGGAAAAGACAAACCAGATCCCACTCAAGAAGCGAGAATGAATACCAAAGAAGCGGAGGCTGCTGAAACCTCCCCCTTGAAAGACCTAGATCCAGAAGGACCGGCCACAGAAAACAAACAACAAAGAGACCAGGGGCGTTGCAAGCCAAAAACTACAGAAATCCTGAGGGTTATCATCACCAACCCCGAACTGCAAGCCTATAAGAATCATATGGCTATTCATGCAGTGATCTACAAGTTCATGGGCTTTTGGCCCATAGAAAAATCCTTATGTCAATGGATCAAGCAAACTTGGAAGCCAAAAGGAGATGTTAAACTCCACCTGGGGGCCAAAGGATTTTTTACGGTGGTCTTTGCAAACCTTGAAGACAGAGACCGCATCTTTGATGGAGGCCCTTACTTATATGCCTTGGTAGATCTCTACATGAGACCCTAGAAACCAAATTTCGCACTAGAACAGGAAACATTCAAGCATGTTCCTGTTTGGATTCACTTGTTTTCCCTCCCAATCGACTACTAGAGATGGTGGCTTTGGAACAAATTGGCAATAAACTAGGCACCTTCATTCAAGCATTTGAAGCAACCCTCCAAAAAAGGTACACATCTTGCGCTAGAATTTGTGTTGAAATGGACGTTTCAGGTGCTCTCCATGGAGGTGTATGGTTGGAATATAGAGATGAAGTATTTTTCCAAGCCATAGACTACGAACAAATACCCTTCAAATGCAGAAAATGTCATGAACATAACCATCTAATACGGGAATGTCCCATGCACAAGCCCATAGAGAAGGCTAAGGATCTCCTAAGCAAAAATCAGGATGGTTTCGTCTGACCCACAAGCAGACACGAGACCAACAGAAGGAACCAACCGAAGACAGGAAACACCAACAAAAGGTCTATAAACGCCTTTGAGGTGCTTGGAGAGGAAACTGGGGCAAATGAGGATACCCAGACACCGACATCTGAGCAAGAAATCCTCGAAATGAACAATCAAAACACCCAGATGCCCACTCCAATCTCGATTTATGATTTTTTCCAAGATCCAGGATTGAGGAAAGATGCAGAAGGGGACGAGGAAATGACATTAAGTGAAGTGGGCATAGAGGATCAGGACCTAAATGACACTCTAGAACAAGAAGGAATGGACCTTAATACCATAGTTGAGCAATGGAAACAAAAAGGAGTGGAGCACATTCCAGAGGAAGAGATTGACAGAGTCAACTTTCTCTTTCTATCAAGGCAGGATGCAGCCTTGAGAGGGCAGAAAAGGGGTCTGAGTGCAACAAAGGGACTGGGCTTCAAGGCACTAAACCTACATCAAACTCATTCTACTGCAAAACACAGAAAGAAATGGGGCAGAAGAACAAACAATGAAGCGCTCCATGAGCTCGGTCAAATGCTCATCAACTTGGGCAAGATGAAAGCCCTTGAGGATTTCCCTCTCTCCTCATAGTTATTGTTTAACTATGAAGATACTCTCATGGAATGCAAGAGGGATCAACAACCAAACCAACCAAAGATTATTGAAAAAGAAAGTCACACAGGAAAATCTGGACATTGTTTTCCTGCAAGAAACCAAATGCTTTAGGCCAAAGCTGGAAGGGATAGGCAGAAGCCTAGGAAAGAGAATGGAGCACTTGGAGGTAGAAGGTAATTGTCTGGAAGGGGGCTTAGTCATTTTCTAGAACCCCCACTCCTGATCCAGGTGGATCTTCAGGAACACAGACAGGACAAGGAGGACTCAGAGATGCTCAAAAATCAAAGTCATCAAAATGACTTCAACCCGGGACTAGATCGTAGAGCTCGTTTTCTTGATCACAGTGGTGTGAACGGTTTGTCAATCTGAGCTCGTATGCAAAAGATAGAGCTCCTCAAAGATTGGTATGGGAGAAGAAAAATGGACCCATAGGGCACCACATGGCATCCCAATGAGCATGTGAGACCCACATGACACATGTTGACACTTTAACTTTTCCCAATAACCTCCTAAACCTGCACAAGAGCCAAATTAACCCTTGATTATAACTATGATTATAACTATAATTTTATATAGTTATTAATTTAAAAATTAAAATATAACCATACCACATATTCCAACCCATGTATATTGGCATATATTCCATACCATATATTCCAACCCATGTATATATATTCCATACCATATATTCCAACCCATGTATATTGGCATATATTAACAAAAAAAAACCAAAATACATTAGACCATATAACAATATGGTTATAACCAAGCCGTATGCATATGACAAAAAGGGTTATATTAAACACCACATGAGACAAAATAAAGCCAACGTATAACAAAATACGTGGCAAGGGTTATTAAGGTTAATAGATATAAGATAACCGTTTGAGTTGGGATACGGCCCATGTATGGAGTGTTGACCAGCGGTGGGGCTTGGGTAAGGTGGCCACGTATGTGGTCCCGCCACCCAAAGCCACCGTGAACATAAACCAAACCACCGGTACTGTAACAGCTTTAATGCGTACCTATATGAAAACAGGGATACGGCCCATGTATGGAGTGTTGACCAGCGGTGGGGCTTCGGTAAGATGGCCACGTATGTGGTCCCGCCACCCAAAACCACCATGAACATAAACCAAACTACCGGTACTGGTACTGTAACAGCTTTAATGCGTACCTATATTAAAACAGGGATACGGTCCATGTATGCACTGTTGACCAGCGGTGGGGCTTGGGTAAGGTGGCCACGTATGTGGTCCCCCCACCCACAGCCACCATGAACATAAACCAAACTACCAGTACTGTAACAGCTTTAATGCGTACCTATATTAAAACAACAAAACTGCCCACAATAAAATCGGTACCGCCGCCCATTTAATGCATGTCAGTATATATAATATATATATTTTGGGGATAATGCATGTCAGTATATATAATATATATATTTTGGGGATACGGTATGGTTGGAATTGGGGTCTTGTTAAAACAATAGGTTAAAATTAGAAGTTACATGATCTGACTTCTTGACCTACCCCAATTAATTACTAAGCATTACCACTATACCAAATAGATTTTTTTGTAAATTTTCGCGTGAGGAGGACGACACGAATTTCGACACAGGGGTTGGCACGGAAATTGGGGCAGTTTAATAAATTTTTAATGTAGAAATTATGAATTTTGCAGGAGGGCAAAATTTTCAACTTTTCAGAAATTGACAAATTTTATATGGATTTTGCATTTCTCATCGCCACGAACACGATGGCGCTATCCATTTTTCAATCGGAGTTCTGCATCTTCTAGTGATTTCCAGAATGCACATGGAATCATGATTTCAACAAAAACAGGGAGCAAAACCATGAGCGATGAAATTTTCTCATGGAGGTAAAATTTCATTTTGTCAGAATATGGTCAAGTTTATACTTGTTTTTCATGGTTTTCCGCAGGGATCCTAATGGTGAAATCAGATTTGACATCTGAGCAGCGAATTTTCAGCTCACCCCTGAAACATAATCTGTGAGGAATCTCAAAGGAATCTAAAAGATTATTTGAGCTCCGAATTTTCAAATTCTCAAAATTGGATTTTGGACAGTTGTTTCAGCACTACTCGACGCCACAAATTTGATGGTGTATTCAGATTTGTCTTTCTCTCATTTCTTCTTTCAGTCACTTTTTTAAGTGTTAGTGTAGATGTCCATCTTCATGTGCGAATAGTCTTCTTCTTGCGATCGATGATGTGAGATCAATGCTTCAGCAAGCTTCAGAACTTTGACAGCCTTTGCTTCAGATGGCCCTTGGTGATGAGGTATATGATGTGTTCATGTACTTCTTATTTCTGCATTATGTTGTACAGATCCATTATTAATGATTGATGCAGCATCTTGTTTATTTCATGTTGTCATGATTCCTTGCTTTATGTTATGCAGAATCTTTCTATGTGATGTAATTTCTGTCATAACTCTTTATGTTATGCTTTGAGATCCCTTGTTGTACGTTGTTGGGATACTCTTGTTGTCATCATGCATGTGTTTTGCTTTGACATCCCTTTTGTGCCATATTGGCAGGATGCGCACCATGCTTGTTTTGTGTCAAACTGATAGGAGTCTTTTGATTGAGAGTTCTAGTGTGGAACATATCTTAAAGCCACTCTTGCGTGAGGGCATTCTTCCTTGTATGATAGAGACATTATCTCTGTGTACATCATCTTTCTTGACAACACATAATGCAGCGGCCTACACCATCTTCACACGAGGGCCCGAAGACGTAGTCCCTCTTGGACGAACTCCGTTATCAACGACTTTTGTCTTCATGTGTTGATGCTTGTTATATTCCTCTTCATTATAGTTTGCAACTGCATTTGTTAATGTCTTTTAAAAGCAATTTTATCACATCATGAAAGTAAAAGGTCTTGGAAGGGTCCTTCTTCACACCCGGACCTGGATCAACTCCCTACTCCTCCTTAACACTGAGGCCTCCAGATCTTTCATTTCCCTTGAAATACAGATCCTCGGAGAAGCTGGCATATGCTTATTCACTAATGTTTACAGCCCCCAAAGGCTGGAGGATAAGCTACAGCTATTGGACAACCTATCCGAGATGCAACAAAGACACTCTAATGCTAAGGCCATCTACAATGGTGATTTCAACATCATTACCTCTCTGAGGGAAAAGAAGGGTGGACTTCGAACCCTAAACAGAGATGCAGAGGCCTTCATTTCTTTCATAATAATGGCTACGTTGGTGGACATCCAACCCAAAAATGGCATTTTCACTTGGAATAATAAAAGAGGAGGGGACAGGCTCATCGCATCTAGGCTTGATCGGTTTCTGATCTCGGACACCATTCTCCTTGAGGGAGTCACAGTGGAATCTAATATTATTCCATTTGGAGGATTGGATCATTGGCTCATCTCTTTACAGGCAACCATTCTTGGAACTCCAAAAAAAAAACCTTTTTGCTTTGAAAATTTTTGGCTCAGTCATCCGACTTTCATCACCAACATCCAACTATGGTGGAATGAGCATTTGGACGCTAGCGGTACCAAAATGTTTCGGATCCAAGCTAGATTGAAGCACATAAAGGAAAAGCTACGAACTTGGAACCAAGATGTCTTTGGCAATATCTTTGAGGATAAGCAAGCCCTGGAGAATCAAATGACTCTAATACATAACAACTAGATCAAGGGGGACATATCTCAGAACTCCAATAACACAGAGCGTAACCTCCTGCAAAAATGGAATGAGAGATGTAATCAGGAAGAGACTTTATGGAGACAAAAATCCCATATTCAATGGTTGAACAACATGGAGAAAAACACCAATTTTTTCCTTTGGTTAGCCATGGATTACAGATGCACTAATAAAATAACCAAGCTTAAGGATGAATAGGGGACCTCCATTCAATCTCATCAGGAGATTTCCTCCATCCTCAGGAACCACTTCAGTCTTATTGCTATAGAACTGAACATCAACAGACAAGAGGCTATCACTGTAGTCATTACCTCTATTCCCAAGCTAATCACAGAGGAACAAAACAGGTCCTTAGACCACCCGGTCACCCTTCTGGAGGTAGAAGTGGTAGTCAAAGACATGGCCAATGGCAAGGCCTCAGGACCAGATGGGTTCACCATTGACTTCTTCAAATCTTGTTGGGACATAGTGAAGCAGGACATATGGGCGGTAGTTGAGGACTCTAGAAGGTCCTCCTCCATACTAAAATCCATAAACTCCACTTTTGTTACCCTCATCCCCAAGGAAGAGACTCCTTGCACACCTTCTAAATTTCGACCTATATCTCTCTGCAATGTGTTGTACAAGATCATCTCCAAATTCATGGCCAACAGGTTAAAGCCTATTGTCCCTTTAATCATCCCAGAATAACAGTTGGGTTATGTGGAAGGTAGGAAAATCATGGACAATGTTTTATTGGCACAGGAAATTATCCACACCCTTTAGTCTCAAAAAAATGCTGGAATGATCATTCAACTGGACCTCTCAAAAGCATATGCTAAGGTCAGTTGGAATTATCTTAAAGCTATTTTGAAAGCTTTTGGTTTTGCCCAGCGTTGGATCAGATGGATTTTGGCCATGGTCAAATCTCCCGTCTTCTCTATTTTGGTCAATGGTGCCCCTTCGAACCCCTTCTTCCCTTCCAGAGGAATTCATCAGGGTGATCCTATCTCCCCTTTCCTTTTTGTTATCTTAATGGAAGGACAGAGTCGCATCATTAAATCGGCTAAGGATAGGAATATCATCAAAGGTCTTCAACCCCTGAATCACACTCTTGCAACTACTCATCAACAATTCATGGATGATACCATGCTACATGGTACCCCTTCAGTTAAGGAAGCCCAAGGTTTCAAAGCCATCTTGAACCTATTCAGCCAAGCATCTGGTACGGATCTTAACTTGGATAAATCCTCTGTTTTTTCTTCCATACGCACTTGGCGGTCCGAAAGCACCTCACTAATATCCTTGGTTTCAAAAGACGCAGCATCCCATCTAAATATCTTGGCATTCCTCTCACTGGCAAGCCTTGGCAGAAACTCCACTCGGAGCATTTGCTCTCCAGGCTAGAGGATAGGGGAAATTACTAGACCAACAGAATTTTGAATTTTGCAGGAAGACTTGTAATGACTAAGGAAACTCTGCAAGCCATTCCTCTCTATATTCTTTCTATCCTCCCAGCTCCAAAAATGGTTATACATAAAATTAGGAATATTCAAAGAGCCTTTCTTTGGTTGGGCAAAGAAGATAAACATAAATGGGCAGTTATAGCCTGGACTAAATTATGCAAACTCAAAAACTTGGGGGGCTTAGGGCTTCAAGACCCGGACACTATCAACAAAGCTTATGGAGCCAAGATTTGGTGGCATTGGATTAAGGAACCCCATACACCTTGGGAAAAACTGTGGAAGGCCAAATATGCCAAAACTTGGAAAACTAAGGATCTGATCAGAATGATAGATGCCCCTGAAGGTTCCCCTATTTGGAATTTGGCTAGAGCTAACAGCCACCTTATTCAGGACCACTGCTCTTGGGAAATTCGCAATGGAAACAATGCTTTATTTTGGGAGGATGCATGGAAACAACTACCTAAACTAGAAAACCCCAATTATCTTGCCCTACAGAGATGGTTTCAGGTAACATGCAAGATAAAAGTGCATCAATATTGGTCTGGTAGCAATGAGAACCAACACTGGAGGAAATGGAACTTAGAGCCTCTTCCCCTAGAGGAGGACATGATAGACTTCCTCAGCACCTTAAACTCTTCTCTGAATAAGAGAATGATCTGGTCGACTCAGGAGGAGGACCAACTCAGGTGGGGTAAACTCGATGAGGGAACTTTCAACCTCAAGGAGGCTAGAATGTATCTCAAGCACCAGGACCTCGAAGACAAAGTATCTTGGTACCCAAATGTCTGGGACAATGCACTCTAGATAAAGATAAAGTCTTTTCTTTGGCTTCTCATGCATCGCAAAATCCTTACCTGGGGGAATTTAGTGAAAAAAGGTTTTATTAGGCCTTCCATATGCCCCCTCTATGAAAAGGATGAGGAAACGATGAACCATCTCCTTAATGACTATGACTGGACCAATAATCTGTTGGAATGGATGAAGGGAATATTCAAACAAACAGACAGACACAGAGATTCTATTCAAGACTTCATTTCAAATTGGAGCACAAAGTATTCCAGTTGTAATACAGTTAATGCCCTTTGGAGGCTCTACCCTGGTTTTATAGTCTGGAACATTTGGAAAGAGAGGAACAGACAATTTTTTCAAAAATAAGCCAAGCAGCTTGAAACCATCAAAACAGTCATTATGCATAGTTTAAAATAGACTGCCCTTACCATCTGCAAAGCGAAGCAGGACAAACCGCTCACACCCAATGATTCTCGCATCCTATTGTTGTTTGGCATGAATGGTCTGATGAGTCACAAGGCTCAAGAAAACCACCCTCGACCAGCTCCCGTTCCTTCGACTTGGCTGCCCCCCACCCTGGGTTTCTGCAAATTAAATTTCGACGGGGCCTCCAGGGGTAACCCTAGTCCTGCAAGGCTTGGAGGTGTCATCTATAATGACAAAGGTGAAATCCTTCACAATTTCTGCAAACCGCTTGGGGAGGCCACCAACAATGAAGCAAAATTCGCAGCCCTGGAACAACGATTACAAATCATCATCTGTCTGGGTAAAGGCTCTGTAATAGTGGAAGAAGATTCCCTCTTCACCATCACTGTGGCTAGGAGAATGTAAAATGGGATGCGGCCGGAGAAATTTACGAAGCACTGGCGATTAGCCATGGTTACAGCGCTCATTGTGAAACATCTCTCCTCCCTCAGCAACATTGTTCTAAAGGCAATTACGAGGAAAGCAAATGTCTTAACAGACAGCCTTGCCAACCACACGGACAATCATCCAATGAAGATCATTGACACTTGTTGGCAAGACGTCATAGAAGACGAGCTTAGGAATCAGTGCACTCTCATCTCGAGGCAAGATATTACAGGAGAATTGAGAGCGGAAGACGAGTTGCAGGATACGACTCATTAGTAATTTATGCAAATTAACAATATAATTAACGCCAAACGGAGGTACAACGGGTAAAATGCCTATGGCTACCTGGGGTAGGGTGGAAAATCATCCACAAGGACGAAGTATATCAGAGGGGGAGGACAATCAACAAAAAGTATGATTGGCATAGTCAGTAAGAAGCGGGTGAAGACACTTGGCTTTCAACCAATAGCCTCAAGCGTGGCAGAGTAATGGCTCTGGATTGGCATCATGAGAAGGAGTTGGGAAATCTAAATGAGAGTTATTATGTCAGGAATAGCGGGCCTCAGAAGGCAAAGTGGGAGATCTCAATCCAGAACATTCAACCTTCAACTATAACTAAGGTAATCAACTAGGAAATCAAGACCTCACATTCTCCTTGCTCGATTCTTGACAATCTTATTGTTGTTCCGAAGTTCACTGTCTCCTCTACCCACGCCAACACCTACAATAACATTATGGCTTAAGAGGGCAATCGTAATGCGTCTGCTAATCAGGGCCTGAAAAAATCCCGTGAGGCTTACGAGACCCAGATCTCTAAAAACGAAAAAAGGAAAATTGAAGAGTTTGAAGTTGCGGTCATCTAGGAAGAAGAATAGGTGGACATTCAGGCTTTGGATATGGAAATGGACTGGATATCCGACCCAAGCATAGCGACAATCAGAGCCACGCAATTCGTTAGAACTCAAAGTGAAATGTGGCATATGAAGACCATGTTGGCCAAAGCGCTTAGCATACAGGCAGAAGAAATCAAGAAAGTGCACCAGGCCACTTCGCTTGTTTCAACTTAGAATTCATCAAAGTTAGATGCTATGGAGTTCAACATCAGTGCGTTGACTCAAGAAGTCAAAATCCTATCACACAAGCTGGGAGCCCTCATCAATCTCCTCAAGCTCTCCATTCGACAAGGAACTAATATTGTTGTGGACGTCGCGGTGGAGGAAACTGACACGAGCATGGTGAAGCACCCCATTCCTCAAAGGATTCCAAAGCCCGATATCGATACTGCAAAGGAAGGCCCAAGTGCAACCATCAAAGTTTATGTGATTTTGGAGCTGTAATGGCTTCATGTTTTCTTGGTTTTATCTCCTTTTGTCTCTCTTTGTCGTAGTTATGAGGTCCTCCAGGCCCTCTTTCATTTATGTCTTTTGTTAAGAAACCCTGGATGGTTGGCTTTTCTCGTTTGTGTCCCTTGTTAGGCAACCTTGCATGGTTAGTCTCGGTTTCTAAAGGTGCAGGTTTAGGTGCTGAGAGTCATTTTGGGAAAACTAGATGGAAATGTTTTCTTTGCCTGTTCATACAGACTTTTTGTATCCTATGTAATTTTATGATATAATATACATCTACTGATTTACACAAAAAAAAACACAGAGCGCGACACTCAGCCCCTAGGTAGTGTTGTGTGAAGGCAATATATCAAGCCACGAGGAACAGGAAAGTGCGCTAAGAAACCTACGCGCAGGGACAAACCGCAAACCAGGCGAACTCATTAGACATCTCCAAGGTGCAGAAACCTAGTTCTAGCACCCTCCCATACTACTTCGGGTGAGACCTCGGTCCGTACTCCGCGGATTGTTGTTGAAAGGGCCAGTAGTACCAGGATTTTTTTGGCTAATTAACTTCGAACCTAGGTCAGGACCCAACAAGCCAACATAATTGACATGCATGAGTTTCTCATGAAGGAATCTTCATTTAACTATAGTGAAACTTGTCGATGCACTAGCGAACAAAATGAATTTTAAATCTCTATTAGTTCCACAAACAGGTTGGAACTAGTTTAATAGAATGTAACTCAGTGAACTGAGTGATCTAATTTCCAACTCAATTTAAACTCATACTGGAGCCTTAAAACTTAGGGATAACATATACATGACTACATAAATACTTCCAACTTGAACTTCCTAACCTAATTAAGTTAATTAAACTTAATTAACTATTTACAAGTTGCTATATCAATAGAATTCGATTTTAATTCTCTGTTTAATTCAACGATAAATTAAACTGGGATTTGTTGTTGTCATTTCTCAACAGTACTATCTTACTATGATTCAAGTCACTTTAATACTTAAAATGAACTAAAATATATCATGTAACAATTCGATATTGAGCATGGAAATAATTACAAATATGCTTCATATTGGCTTGTTGAAAGTGTCTTTTTGTGCAATCAACACTAGGTTATTACAATTCAATTTTAAAAATAAATTATTTGAATTCTAAAGTCATCCATATTATAGTAAAAAAATCTATATATACATGTTTTTGTGATCCACCCATATATCATTGCATGATTGACTTTTGAGTATTTGAATCAATTTCTTATCTCAATATTCTATTAAAAAACACACATATGATTGAAATAAGTTTTATTCAATTTAAACAAATGTTAAGTGTAAACAATAAATAAATTGTACTCAATATTATTTATTTTGAGATTATCTATAAGAGCTTAGTCATAGCATAAGTCAATCATATTGGAATTTAATATAGGTGAAAAAACAATATATGATAAGATTTTTATAATTTTATGAATGTTATCAACTTTCCTAAATTTACTTGGCTATGTAAGCATTTCAATCAATTCCTTATAATTGAAATAAGTTTTATTCAATTTTAAAAAACTCAAGTATGATTGAAATAAGTTTTACTCAATTTTAAAAGATGTCAATATGTAAACTACAACTAAGGTTTTTTCAATTTTATTTATTTTGAAGTTATCTACAAGAGCTTAGTCATAACATGATATGTGCATGTGTGTGTGTGCTCTATTTGTTGCACTTTTTACAATCCAATATGAAGCATGTGTGTAACTCTTTCCATGCTTTATATCAAACTGACACATGGCATTTATTAATAACACAAAAAAATAATGTTGTTCATAACCTAGGTCTAGTTGAGTTTTCATTTTAAGTAAAACAATATCATATAAACTTGGTTAAATCATTAATGGATGAAATTTTAGATATTTCTTTATTTTAAATCTATGGGGTTCACATAAGGATCATATCCTTAAAAATAAAACCCCCTTGAAGTTTGGAAAACTTTACTTTTACAAAGGCTCAATAGAGCCCTTGGTTAACCATGTAAATGGCTCAATAAATAGTTTCTTAAACCCATGATCGAGCTTCACAAGTCTTAAAAACCACAATTTTAGCACCCCTTCTATAGATTTCTCTACAACACCAATTTTTACCCTAGTAGACTAGGCAAAAATTCTCCTTAAATGGCAGATTTGATCATGTTGGATTCATGAAGGAATTCTCTACCCAATGGCATATAAGTTTGATATTTTCAAATTCATATGATATTTTTCATCGAATTTCTTTAAAACATAATGCTTGAAATTGTTTTGGATAGTTTCAAATAGGCTAAATAAAAAATCAATAACATAAAATATAGACAATGAAAAAATTCAAAAAATACCACTATCTTCATTTATGAGTCCTCTTCAAAGGGGTACTCTTGGTTTTTCAATTTATTTAAATAGTTAAAAAAAACTTACATGAACACGTGTCTGCAAAATGCGATTGAAATATTACTTTGCCAACTTCAAAAAATAATAAAAAAATACAATTCTGCAT
>APFE030033555.1:16235-58633 GCA_000404065.3 Pinus taeda
ATTTTGAGGGCTTCAATTTGATAAAAGAGTAAAATTTTGAAATTTCATCACCACATTTGGCTCAAAAATATAACACATTTTTATTCATCCACCCTAAAGTTACCTCAAGGAAGTTATTTCAACAAATGCATCATTAACCATAAAGGTATTGGCTTTCTAATCAGGACAAATTTGGACACACTTGTGCATGAGTTACTTCAACCATAGTGCAATATCATATGATTGTGTGTTTCGTGAAACCATGACCCATGCAACTAGCACCCTGCTTTGTTGTTCATAAAATAATATTGTCACATTTAATGCTACATCATTTCAAACACAAGTTATTAATCATATTGAATATTTACAACTTAAATAAGTATATTCACTCAATCATTGGCATTTGACTTACCCTTTATTTATTTGTATTAAATGTTGAATCCATGGTTATTAAGGATTGAGAGATATCTTGACCATTGCCTCTAACATCCACTTTGTTTGAATACCTATTATAAAATGACCATCCACACCATCAATATTTTGATGAAATAAAAAAAAAATCTCGAGTGCTTTTGATACGAAAGTCTTACGCTCATTTCATCATTTGTTGGGAGTTGATAATTTCGCCTCGCCAACATGTTAAACATGTTTACAATATATTTCCTGCACAAGACTAAACCCCTATCCCTATCTACTACATCCATGTCAACATGCATCATAATGTGGGTTATATACACCATAGCAATAAGCACTCCCAAAAAGAAGAAACTATCTACATAAGCAACATTGTCCTGTGAAAGATTTGGGCTATGCAATGTCTTATCCTCACTTGAAGTGTCATGTTGACCATGACAAGGCCAACCATATCCATGTTCATGTTCATACATATTGAAAGTTAGTATTTCTATATCAAGGCTTTCATTCATAAACTTCATAAATGGCATTGGCAACCCCTCTTCTACACAAATGAGGTCCTTTGTTTAGTTGAAGGTTCTTTTGTTAGGTCCCTATACTACTTGTTTAACCCCTTATTATTATTAGTGCAACCCCCTTATTATATTTTTGTGCCCGTGTAGTCCCCATATTGTTATTATTGTGCCCTGTAGAAGCCCACAATTTTTATTATTGTGCCCTTACATTATTACTGTTATGTCAGCTATGATTATATTATGACCCCTTAGACTCCTATATATAGAAAGGAAGTCTTCTCATTTGTATCATCCACGAATTGTTCATTTATGTAATGTAAACGAGGTTTCCCCCTCGAAGAGGCTTATTTTCAAGATGTTTATCTCTCTTTTCTATCTTTTTGTGAGTTGGTTTCATAACATTTGGTATCAGAGCTTTGGATTTTAGGGTTTCACTGCTCCAAAATGGTCATCGTGGAATATTTGCTATAACTTTTTTCTACAAAGTTTCAGAAACTAAAATAAAAACCCATTTGAGCCAAAATCGTTCTGAAACTCGGGTTTGAATTTTATATCTTGTCTCACTATATTTTCGGAGATATGATATGAGGTAGGAATTTTGCAAAATCTAGAATTCCATCTCAAACTGGTAATCGTGGAATTGTCACTATAATTTGTTTTCTACAAAGTTTCAGACTTTGAAATTAAAACCCATTTGATCTGAAATTATGGTGAAGCTCGGGCCCACATTTTAGATCTTGTTTCACTATATTTTCAGAGATACAGTCCAAGACACTTAGGGTTTCTGCAGGCTCACGAATTGCATCCCAAACATGTGACCTGGGGAAAATAGTCATAACTTTCTCTCTGAGCATTAGATTGAAATTTCGTAAGTTATAGAAAGGGGACGGAATGTAACTTTCTATATTGTTTTCAGATCTGAATGTTGAAACAATGACACACGAAATTTCATACAAGTTCACTCTATTGAAAAACATATATAATCAGGTGATATTGAGAGATTGGGCGTAACTCTTTCTTGGAGAATCAAATTTTGATCATCATGGTGCCATTGGAAAGAGAACAGAGAGGGCTATTGCAAGTCGCAAATTTATATATTGGAGATCTGAAATTTCAGAGATACAACAGATTCAAGATCAATCTCCTAAAATCAAGAAAAGGCTATATGAGGAAGTTTGATGACAAGGATCCAGTAAATTGGATACTACAGATGGAGCAATATTTTGATCTATAGGGTGTAGAACTGTCAAAAAAGGTACATATTGCACTTTATGTTTAGAAATGAATCAATTTTTATGGTATAAAGGGCTTTGTTCTCATAAAACACTTGTCACTTAGTCAATTTTCACAGAGGAAATGATAACACATTATGGATACAAAGAGCAACACCTTCATTAGCCAATTGATAAATCTAAAAAAAAGGGTTCAATGGAAGAGCACATTGAGGACTTCCAAAAATTGAATACAAAGGTAAATGATATTCCAGAGAAACAAAGGATTGATGTCTTCATAGGGACTCTAAAGGATAACATTCAATAGGAGGTTTGTCTTCGACAACCTGATTCATTGGAGAAGGCATTCAGGTTGGCAAGAAAATTAGAAAGAAAAATTATGGAAACAAGGAATTCTACCACTCACAACTATAAATATGGAAGTGTTGTTTCTCCTAGCCTTCGAAAACCTATAAGGTTGACACCACAACAACTAGAAGAAAAAACAGCAAAAGGGATTTGTTACAATTGAGATAGAAAATACATTATAGGTCATAAGTGTGATGAGAAGAAATTATTTTACATAGATTGTGAAGAGGAGGAAGAAAAGGATCAAGAAACGTCAAAAGAAGAGGATATAAACTGGTAACCAACCCTAGCGAAACAAGAAATGAATCCGACCATATCTTGTACTGCATTGGCAGGAATTACCAATCCTCAAACTCTCAAGATAGAAGGACATATGAATAAAAAGAAGGATCAAGCAGTGAAATATCAGGAAGAAAAAGATCAAGAAATGTCAAAAGAAGAGGCTATACACCAAGACTAGCCCTAGAGATAGAAGAAATGAATCCGACCATATCTTGTAGTGCATTGGCGGGAATTACCACTCCTCAAACTCTCAAGATAGAAGGGCATATCAAGAAGAAAAAGGTAATAGTGTTGATTGATTCGGGTAGTATTGATAATATTATTCATTGTAAGATAGCCAAGGAATTGAATTGATTCCTATATCCAACACCAGAGTGTCAAGTAATGGTTGCGAATGGAGGAACCATAAATTGCTCTATAAATTGTCATAATATCAAGCTATCCATGGGAGAATATGTCCTGAATAGTCCAATGCTTTCCATTCCAATGGGGGGTGCAGATGTTGTACTTGGAGTCCAATGGCTACAATCTTTGGGTACGATAGCTTTTAATTTTCAAAAAAAAATCTTGAAATTTTTTTGGGAAGGAAAAGAAGATGAATTAATGGGTATCGAAGGGAAACAGAGAAAGATAATCAGATCTAACAACATGACAAAGCTTCTAAAGAAAGAATAATGGGGCATAATTACACAATTATTTTCACTAGAGGTTCCCACATAGAAATCATCTATTTCTCTAGATCTCTAAAACTTTTTGGATAATCATTCCAAGGTATTTGAGATTCCCAAAGGCCTCCCACCTATTCATGATCATGGTCATGCTATTCATTTGATTCTAGGAAGTGTTCCTCCAAACATCAGGCCTTACAAATATCCCTATTCCCAAAAGAGTGAAATTGAACGTATGTTGCAAAAATGCTAGAGGTTGGTATAATTCAACCTAGTCAAAGTTATTTCTCTGCTCCAGTAGTATTGGTGCACAAGAAGGATGGGTCATGGTGCATGTGTCTGGATTGTAGGGAGCTCAACAAGCTCATTATTAAAGATAAGTTTCCCATTCTTGTAATTGATGAATTATTGGATGAATTGCATGGATTAATTTACCTCACCAAGTTGGATCTTCATTCAAGATATCATCAAATTAGAATGAAGACTGAAGACATTCCGAAAACAACATTATTGAAGAAAGATGCATTTCATGGACTCTAGAAGCAATGAAGGCCTTTGAACATCTTACAGAGGAAATGTACCAAGCACTGGTCTTAACTTTGCTAAACTTCGCAAAAACCTTTGTTATGGAATGTGATGCCTCGGGAAATGGAATTAGTAATGTTTTAATGCAAGAAGAAAGACCCATTTCTTTTGAAATTCGTCCAATCAAAGGAAAGTATTTACATAAAGCTATTGATGAGGAGGAAATGTTGGGAAGACTACATGCACTTAAGAAATGGCAACCTTACCTAATGAGAAGATCTCAGTTCAAACAATATTGCAAGAACTTGACGAGGAAGGAAAAATCATATTGGAACTTGAAGCAATCACAGAAACAAGAACTCAACAGCTACGAAATCGATCAATTTCAGAGTATCTCATCAAGTGGAAGAACTTACCCACTAAAAATTCCACATGGGAGGACGATAATTTTATACAGAAACATCCAAAACTACTCAAGCGTTGAGGACAACTGTTTTTGAAGGAGAGGGGCATGTTAGGTCCCTATACTACTAGTTTAACCCCATATTGTTATTACTGCAACCCCTTTATTATATTGTTGTGCCTATGTAGTCCCCATATTGTTATTATTGTGCCCCATAGAAACCCATTATTGTTATTATTGAGCCCTTACATTATTACTGTTATGTCAACTCTGATTATATTATGACCCCTTAGACTCATATTTATAAAAAGGAGGTCTTGTCATTTGTATCATCCAAGAATTGTTCATTTATATAATGTAGAGTTTTCCCCCTCGAAGAGGCTTATTTTGAAGGCGTTGATCTCTCTTCTCTATCTTTTTGTGAGCTAGTTTCATAACATCTTCTCTTCTATCCTTTGGGCCAGAAGAATAATAATATCTACACTAGAATTTTTGAGATGTTAGTACATACAAGGAATGATAAATTTGGTTTCAAAGGACCTAGACAATGCAGTTTTGAAATTCTTACACTTCATATCGCAATGCAATGGTAGCTCTTTGTCTTGATTGATTGTTCTATTTTCGTATGAAATTAAATAGAGAAATGGGATTTTCATCCTCCCCTCTAATAAGGTAAAAAAGTCTTTGAGAAAGGATTAAAGCACCCAATCAATATTATTGTTATTTCGATTTATTTCAATCCAAACTAAGTCTTTACTAGAAGAGGTTGTCTTATATTTGAGGTCTTGCACCTCAATATCCATGATCACGGGGGCTTCACTCAATCAACCTATAACATATCATGTCTGTTTGTGGCATACTAAATAGTAACCTTGATTTGACTACATATTGGAAAATACCACTAAAATTGACATTATTTAAACCCCTAGCAATATGAACCCAATACACATTCCCAATTTTAAAACCCAGAATTTCGCTAGATATTGTATGTATTTATTTTTTCATTAGCATTTTTTACACCCCTTTACATTTTTTCATTAACTTTAAGCTCCATTTTTTATACCATGCAATATAAAAACATTTTACCCCATATTATATGCTCAATATATTATGCAAAATTTTCCTCAATATATATCACCTAATATGAATGCATGTGGTATGGTATGGCTCCCCCAATGAAGCCCCTGTGTCCATGGTATAATCCAATTTTATTTTATTGCCTATTTAGAACTGATATTGTCAGACGATATGTAATCACATCAGTGAAATTGCCTATACAGAAACATGTTAGCAACAAAGCTATCCATTCTAGAGAAAAGCAACAAAAGAAAATTGATGAAAGAAAACATGTGAATAGATAGTAGCCATACAACAGTCAAAAATCAATATTTATAGGTCAAGCATCCATGAAAAAATACACCTATTACCTCTTGTTTTACTCATATATATCTAATGGAATACAATGTATAACACATGAAATGCAACAATCTCATTTTTGTACTTCCATTCTTATGATTGTTAAATCCTCACCGAAGTAAATCCTAGGATTAGTAAGCCTCTTTCACTTTTCATCTATCTACTTGTTGATAATTGAAATGATTAACATTTGCACAATTTTGAATTTAGTCATAGTGTATAGATAAACAAAGTGTGCTCAACCATTTCTTTCCATCAAAATCAAAGCCAATTTCGTTATTAAGCCATCATTTATATCAAACATTGCAATTATATCATGACTTCACTCTCCCATAAATTTCCTACCCTAGACCCTTAGTTGGCTATTGGTTCCATCACCTGAAGGATCAATATTGCAAAGAATTTTTTTGATGACATTTTGGCAAATCCATGCAATGGTTCTTTGTGTTTCTATAGGTTAAAAGATAGTTTTTAGAGGAGAAATTTTGTGAACAAGATGTAATGAATCATTCATGTACAACATTGATGGAGCTTGAGTGCATCATTCCTTAAGATTAAAGAGATTTAGCGTTATATGTAGGTTTTAGGGTTCAAGATGGTAATGCATAACTATCTATGAAGGGAGGAATATGCAAGATCAATAGTTACAAGTTCAATGTGATTTAGATGGAAGGAACACTTCAGGAAGAAACCATTCTTGTCATATAACCAAAAGAATAAAGAAACTTTCATGGAAGCCTTGGTGCAAACCAATAGTGAAACTCCACATTTATACACATCTCTAATCAAAGTGGTAGGTTTGTTGGGTCTATGTGAACCATATTTATAGTTCATCAAGGCCTTTAGTTGTGGGTTGCCCTATACTAACATTGTTGTGGTTTCCTCCTTACCATCTGGATGACTTTGAAAAATAGTTTACTTTGAGTAAAAAAAATAAGGATTCATTAAAGGCATGGCAAGGTGAGTAGCCTTTATGATAGTCCCATAACAAGTTCGATTTTACAAGGATGTAGTCTCTTGAATTTTAAACTAGGAAAAGTGTCATTTTCTCAGGAAAATTTCCACATGAAAAACATGCATGAGTCCAATAGTAGGCTCTTGGAAATATTGTTACAATTATAGACCTTAGAAATATTAGATTCAAGAAAGATTCACCATATTTTATTTAGAAAGAAAGTTTATGTCATTGAAAGTTGTTTTCATTTGGCACAAATTGGTGGACATATAAGGTTGTAGGTTCAAATTCAAGTGGTGGCCTAGCATTCACCCTTACATTTATAGACATGGAAGTGCATAGAGGAAGCTTATGGTTGGGTATGCTTAAGGAAGAAGTTGATCTAAAACATTGTGGATAATATGGCTTAGCATTCTTGGAAACCATACATTGATTCATAATGGAGATTTGTTGGAGACGTGATTGGGTGATGGTACATGTTGGACATTGACATCATTAAACATGCTCTATATTGGTGAATGAAGATGTTTTTTTTAGACCCATAAACATGTCAAAGTAGCCACCTATAGAAGACATTCGTCAACCAACACTTATATGAATTTGTGATGAAATTTGGGGATGTTTAAAGTTCTTGAGGGTGATTTAGGTGGAAATTTATGTGCCAAATCATATGTTTTCTATAGTAGAAGATAAAATCTTGAATATGCTAGTGTTTCATGAACACTCTACTTCAAAAAGTGGATTGTGTGCGTCTCAATAGCGCTTCATTTCTGATCTGAAAAAAGAGTGTACATTAATGTCCTCATCTATTATAATTTTTACCGCAAACACTTGGTAATGGATCATCCTCAACTAAGTGGTCGGTGTAGCAAGAATATGAAGATCTGGATATGAAGCCACTTAGTTGAGGATGTTTGATTAGAATCTAGTATTAGTGTGTCTCACCTAAAATTTTAACATTTAGCTACCATCATGGGGAAAATATTAGAGGTAATTCATAAAGAATGTTTCTTTCAGAAACCTCCTACACATGGACATGGATCCTTGACAAAAGTATGAAATCTGAGTCTTTAACAAGGTAAGGTACACCCTATTATTAATGTTCATCGGTATAGCTTGTTAGTAAACTTCTTGTATAAGGATGTCAGTGTGGGGCTTGAACATAAGCCTCTACCACAAGTTTTTTTTGGCTATATCATGTTCTTTGGGATTGAATTGCAATTTTGACCTATCTTCTTCCCAATCTCTTACAAACTCAGTGGACCATAAACTTCTAATCATTTATAACTCTTGGGATATTGACAATTTAAGACAACATTGAAAATTTTGTATTGATATGCCACTGGGATAGATTCAAAGTGTCATATGATGTTGTCTCAATGGATATCATCCAATCTATGTAGTATGAGTTGTGTGCACAAATGTTTCCTAAAGAAAAATTTGAGTTGTAAAACTTGTTTATTGCAGATGCACTTCCCCAAGAAGTTGATCTACGTTAAACTTGAGATAGACATTGTCTACATTGTTGTGCTACATCCCTTAGGCTATTT
This sequence comes from Pinus taeda, assembly GCA_000404065.3. NCBI lineage: Eukaryota > Viridiplantae > Streptophyta > Pinopsida > Pinales > Pinaceae > Pinus > Pinus taeda. The sequence continues at coordinate 24,523 of APFE030033555.1, forward strand.
TGGATTCTATTTTCCTTTAAAAAAACATGAGAATTCATGAATTTACTTAGAAGAGGCTTGTTTGAACCTTGTAATTTACTAAAATTAAATGTTCTCAAACTAGTTCTATGACATTTGGGCACTCTTTGATCCCTAAATTTAAGTTTAAGTGATTCTTTTAAAATCAATATGTTTTAGTATTCGAGATAGATTCGCGTTTTCATATGAACCTAAAAGAATAGGTTTGAAGAGAAATCTACCCCCACCATAGTTTTTCTTGCACAATCTTGGAAGTCGTGATTGTCCTTACAAGTGGTCTGGTTGAACCTTGTAATGTAGAGTAGAATTAAGTTGTTGTATTACTAGTTATATGAATTTTTGACACTCTATGATCAAAATTTCCATGTGTCGAGGGTTTCTTAGAGAAACATTGTTTATGAATTTCCTACCTTTTCCCATTCTAGTAGCTAAATGATAAAATTTGAAGTGAGATAGACTAATAATAGATTCTAATCAAATGTCCTCAACTAAGTGGCTTCATATTCACTTCTTCATACACATATGAATTATTAGTTGAGCTTCATATTCACCTCTTCATACACATATGAATTGGGTGAAGGATTTGTTTCCAAGCACATAACTTAATGATTAATGATAATTGTTTCATCCTCGTGATTGACTAAAACCAACTGATTTGGAATTTTAAAAATATTTCTAACCAACAGAAACATGAATAACATGCAAAACCTTCGATCTGAATGAACCAAATTTAATTTGAAGCTCATATAGGAAGACCATAGGCGTTTACAGGTAAATAAGGTGGGTTGCCTGAACAAATTTATGTTGTACAACACTAAATTATTTAGGGAAACGTTGCTGCATGTAACATTTCCCATCACAAAAAAAAAAAAATAATAATAATAATAATATTTAATTATTAATATCATTTACTTATTACATTTGATTACTTGTATGTTCTCACCCATATACATATATTAAGTCTGTGGTTACATGGAATTCGAGGCACATTTAATTTCCAAGTTATATTACATAACTGTAATTACATTGATAATGTTGGGCCCTTGTTTAAGGGTTCGTCGCACCTTCAGGAAGCCAAATATAATGCTTGGATCAATTAATACCATATGGTGTTTAATATTAATCCTCATAGTATGGGGCTGCCTCACCCTAAGGCGGCCAGTTGTAATACATATGCCATTTAATACTTCTACAATAGTAAATATTAAACCTCATTTACGAGGCTGCCTCGCCCTAAGGCGGGCTGGTCATATTACATACGCTTATTAATTTCTCTGTGTATTTTCATGTGAACACCTGGTGGACCGTCTGGTCTCACCAGGTCAGCTGGGGATCCGCATCCGGATCCACGGTGGTGATCCTCCCTCGCGATCAGATGGTGGAGACATCTCCGCATTTCCATCAACCTCGAAGGCATCGGCAGTGAACTCATTTGCTTGTGAATTTCTGGCGGAATTTTGGCTTTGGTACGATTTCCTCCGCGGACTGGACTCGAAGTGGGAACCCAACTCGAGCCCCGTTCCTTGGTTGACAATGGTGTAGGTTTCAACCCTGTACAGAAATTACCTGCATACGAATTCTAAATCACGGGAAAAATAAAAATGCGAGAGCATAACACATAAAACACATATACACAGAGATTTCCCGCTGGATCTCAAAACCGAGACTACCACGCTTGATTTTTCATTATATTCCTTTCAATGTTACAATACATATTTATACATGCCGAAGCATCCAATACCATGGACCGAAAAACCATCGCGTCCAAAACCATGGAAAGAATATAACACAACCCAACAAATGGCGATGGCTTTGCAGGTGAGAGCAGATGCCTTACCTAATTTATTGCTCATTTGGTTGCTCATTTCCTTATGTTTTGGAGTAGTCGTCAATATTTCTGATAGTTTCATTAATCTACGACATGTATTGCTGTTGCTCGCAGGTGGAAGGAACCATGCCGGTTCAAGAATGGGGAAAGCCATCGTCTTTAGGCAAGGACCCATCGCTCTTTGGTAAGTCCCTGTACAAGAATAGGAGTTAAACAGCTCGCATGGCTCTCCGCCCTTCCCGAGTACTGGTCTTTTGATCGCCCTCTCGCCTTAAGGAGGAGCGATACTCCCTTACTGGGTTTTTATGTACTATGTTTAATTTACGTGCCGTTAAATCCTTCCGAGTTTACTGTTCTGAAGCTCTTAAATGTAATTTCACATGGTATCGACCCGACTTCGGGCGAATTAGATTAGCTGTGGGTTATATTTGTTCCGCTGGCTACCTCTGAATATTTGTTAAATCTTCCGCATGTATTATTTCTGGATTCTGGGTTATGCATTTTTTATTATTGGGAAGATTGTTTCACATGTAACTTCATCGCTTCTTATATATATGCTTATTTACTATCTCCCCATTATCGTATTTCCTCTGTTATGTTATCATAAAATCTTTGGCTCCGGAATGCAGTGGTTATGTTTAACAGCTTTGTTTAAAATCAAAGGGTATGTTGTTTAAATGAATCTCGTGTGTCATTTCTACTCACGTTGCTTTTATTTTACTGAGTCCAGTGCGCTCTTCGCTTGCAGAGGGACTTCCATTGTCTAGAATGGATAGTCGACCTTCTCAGTTTTTCCCAAATCTGCCAAGAGCCGGTAATTTTTAAAATGTTGTTATGGTTAATGTTTAGTCGGTTTCATTGAGCACAGGGTTCTAATTGCAACCACTGTGTAGATTTCGGCAGTTAAATGAACCCCAGATTCTGTATGAGTTAATCCAGGTTCACATATTTTGTTATATTATTATGGTTCTACCTGGGTTTATTATTAATAATGTTCTTGGTCTCTACTCCTGTAGCAGGAGAATACGACCTGTGCTGTCCTGACTCTTCTGTGTGGTACTTCCGTTATCCCCAAAACGCCCGACATTCCAATGAAATCCTACGAATCTCGTTCTGGAACTTGACATAAGATTTTATTTCAAAACCCTTGTTAAAAGTTGCGGAATTCCGTTCTTGTCCCGTAGTCTATTGTTCATTCGATTCAAGGCAAGGGTTTCGAAGTAAATTATTCAATGAGACCTCAAGCCCATTAATCTTTAGTGCTGTACTTGAAATTCTTTTGTTCAGTTCTTGGATAACTTGCGTAGAACAATTTATCTATTCGTCGTGAATAAATTAATTTCTTCCTATATGTTTTTTTTTGTTAAGTTCCAAATTATTTTATGAGGTGAGAATTACTCACGGTTCTTTCTAATGTAAAGCATGGGTTAATATTTATATGTAAACAGAGAATAGCTAATTAATTCATTTCCATTCCTGTTACGTTGCTTTTCTGATACATGTACTCTCTTTATGGTTTCGTTCTAGCAAAATATGTATGTTTTCTATATTATACCACCACACCAGGTATTGTTTACTTTATGTTATAATGAACAGGGTCATGCAATCTAACTCAATAATATTTACTGTTCATTTTTCCTTTCTACTTTTTTTTTGAGAAGGAAAAGAAGTAATTTACAGGGTTCAGTTGCTTACCTGGTTCTCCATTACTGAGCCCCTTTTCCAGAAATCAAGATTACCTGTTTTCAATCTCTTATAATTTACCTCCCATCCACGAGACTCGTTCCTCAAGAACCGATCCTCCCCTCCGTGCTACTTGCAGGACCACTGTCCGCCAACAAGTTGCTGGCACTCCGTGCCGGCTATCTGATCCTTACCAGACTTAGCCAAAATCTTCCTTCTCCTTTCCCCCTGTCTGTCCTTACAGCACAGAGAACCCCTCCTTTTCCGTCCTCCTTCCCTTTTCATCTGGAAACCCCTTCTAGTTAGGGAAAGACGGTTAGGGTTTAGGGAGGATTTCACAACTGTCTGGCCTTCCCTTTCTTGGGAAGTTCTAACTTGCAAGAGTCATTACTTAAAACAAGAAAAACAATATAATTAAATTCCAACTGTTAATTCCAGTAGTCTTTTATTTATCATAGTAAAAATTAAATATTTACATCAGTTTCGGAGCCTCACACCTTCCCCCCCTGAAATTTGGACATCGTCCCGATGTCCATTGGCTAGGAACAGCTCCGGGTGAGCCTTCCTTATGAGTTCTACGTCCTCCCAAGTGGCCTCGTCAAGCCCAAAGTGCTTCCATTGCACTTTAACTTGGGTAATAACTCGTTTCTGCAGCTATACTTCTCTCCGGTCGAGAATGCTCAGCGGCTCGACCAAGATTTTGCCTTCTGGTTCGACCTGCAATTCGCAATGTTCCAAGTCAATTTCTTGTTACGAAAAGCTTGAAACTAATCTATTAGAACTAATCCTTACCCGTATGTCTTGCCATTGAATTACATGTTTAGGGTCATAACCATATTTTTTTAAAATAGACACATGGAAGACGTTGTGGATTCGAATGTGACTTGGTAGGGCGAGTTGGTAAGCCACGGGCCCGATTCTTGCCAAGACTTGAAATGGTCCACAATACCGGGGTGCCAATTTGGTACACCCACTCCATTGTAATGTACTCTTTCGAGCTTGAATTCTTATGTAGACGTGGTCATATTCTTTGTACCTTCTTTTCCGATCAACAAAACTCTTTTGCCTATCGTGAGCGATTTTTAAATTGGATCGCACCCTTTTTACCATAATCTCCATTTCTTTAAGCATTTCGGGTCCCAACCTTAGTTTGTCTTCAGGGCCACTCCAGCTCGAAGGTGTGCGACATTTCCGTCCGTATAATACTTCGAAAGGACTCATTTGTAGCGAAGGATGATATCCATTATTATAAGCAAATTCAACTAAATGCAAATATTCTTCCCATTGTGTGGGTTGCTGCATCACGTATGCTTGTAGCATGTCCTCAACCACTTGATTCACTCACTCTGTCTGCCCATCGGTCTGAGGATGGTACGCTGTACTAAAGTTCAGCTGCGTTCCTAACTCTGTAAAGAGTGTCCTCCAAAAGGCTGATGTGAACTTCACGTCACGATCTGAAATTATTGTTTTTGGAATTCCGTGTAATTTGAACACATTCTGCATGAAGATATGGGCGATTGTACAACCCGATAGGTGGATTGTACAGGTATGAAATGTGCTGCTTTGCTCAGCTTGTCAACCACCACCATAATAGAATCGTTATTCTTCTTTGTCCTAGGCAATCCTGTTATAAAGTCCATGGAAATGGTTTCCCATTTCCACTCCGGAATAGGTAATGGCTGTAATAGTCCTGCTGGATGTTGATGTTCTGCCTTAATTTGCTGACATTCCAAACATTAGGCCAAATACTCAGCCACATTCTTTTTCATTCCTGGCCAATAGTATTCCTTATGTATTGCTATTATCATTTTTTGATAACCAGGATGTCCAGCATAATGGTTGATATGACATTCATCAAGAACCAATTTTTTAATAGTGATTTGATCAGGTACATATAGCCTTTTCTTGTAATATAGTATTCTAGTGTTATCTACTTCATATCCTTGCTGATTTTTCTCATTTCCGAGCTGTTGTACTTGCTGGTATACTACATCTTGTTCTGCTGTCTTTTTAATCATTTCCTCAAAGGAACTTTTCCAATTACTATAGGAAACTTCATATATACAGTGGACCTTCCGACTTAAGGCGTCGGCCACTCGATTCTCCTTTCCTTTTAAATGTTTAATTTCAAAATCGAAACTGCTGAGGAAATCTACCCACCTTGCCTGCTTGGCGTTCAGAGTGGGTTGGTTAAAGTAGTTAGTCAAACTGTGGTGGTCGGTCATCAGCAAAAATTTCCTTCCCACAAGATAATGTCGCCACATCTTTAATACGTGTATAACGGCAACCAATTCCAAATCATATGCGGAGTATTTCTGTTCATGCTCCTTAAGTTTCCTAGATTCATAAGCAATTACCTTACCTTCTTGCATCAACACGCCCCCCACACCTTCTTTACTCGCGTCGGTGCACACCACATAATCTTTATTAGGGCCTACTATGCTCAGGACGGGTGCCGTGGTAAGTAGATGTTTAAGCTGGTCAAAACTTTTCTGGCATTCTGGGGTCCATCTGAAAACCTTTCCCTTTTTCTATAGAGAGGTGATAGGGTAAGCTACCCTAGAAAAACCTTCTACAAAACGTCTGTAATATCATGCTAATCCCATAAAAGATCTAATGTCCGCCACATCCTTTGATACACGCCATTCTAATATGGTCTTTATCTTTTCAGGGTCTACTGCAATCCCTTCCCTTGTGATTATGTGGCCCAAATATTGTATTTCTTCCTTGTAAAAGTCGCACTTGCTGAACTTAGCGTACAAGTGATGTTTCCGAAGAGTTAGTAACAATAATCTGAGGTGCTCCTTGTGTTCCTCCATAGTGCGGGAGTATATCAATATATCATCAATGAATATTAATACAAATCTGTCCAGATATTGATGAAATATGTTGTTCATCAAACACATAAAAGTTGCTGGTGCGTTAGTTAATCTGAAGGGTAGCACCACAAATTCATAATGTCCATACCTGGTTCTGAACACTGTTTTAGCGATGTCTTCTTCCTTGATTCTAATCTGATGATAACCTGATCGTAAATCGATCTTGGAAAACACTGTTGCCCCCTTCACTTGATCGAAGAGTTCATCAATCCGAGGTAGTGGGTAATTGTTTTTAATGGTCAGTTTGTTTAGTTGACGATAGTCTATACACATACGAAGGGTTCCATCTTTCTTCTTAACGAACAACACTGGAGCTCCCCATGGGGACACACTAGGACAAATATAATTTTTATCCAGCAGCTCCTGTAACTGCATTTTCAATTCCATCAACTCTGGTATGCTCATTCGATAGGGCGCTCGTGATACGGGTGCTGCTCCGGGTACCAATTCAATGGTGAAGTCTATATCCCTTTTGGGCGGAAATCCGGGAATTTCCTCTGGAAATACATCAACAAATTCTTGTATGACAAGAATGTTTTCTAACAGGGTCGTTTTGTCTTTTGAGTCCGCATAGCCCACCTGGATGGCATAAATCTGGCACTTTTTCTTAATACACTTTGCTAGCTGGGAAGTAGTTACCAGCCAAACTAACACTGGTCGCTTAATTCCTTGCAACTCCTGCTGTATTCCCAACTCATCCCTATAGTAGATAGTCTTCGTTTTGCAATTAACAAGGAATGAGTGTTTTCCTAACCAATCCATGCCGATTACAATGTCATAGGAACCAAGGGGAAGCACATTCAAGTTTGCTGTTATTGACTGTCCAGCTACCTTTAAGGGACAGTCACTAACTTTGGCAAGTGCCCGCCTTTTAGCCCCTGTAGCTAGCTGTACCAGCCAGGGTTTTTAAATTTTACAGCCTGTAATTTACAATGCTCTATCACCTTGGGACTAATGTAACTTAATGTAGCTCCTGGGTCAACTAAAATAGTTACAGAAAAATCTAAAATTTTACTTTCGAGTTCTACCATAGTCGGCTGGTACTCCGCTTGACAATCTTCCAGGGCAGCATTAATCCGGAGTATACTTCATCCCACGTCCCCAACAGTCGATGCTTCTTGAATTTGAGAGATCTGTTCATTTCCTTTTCGTTGCGGACAATTCTTAATATAATGGGGTCCGCCACAGCCCCAGCACTGTACAGGTGGTCTTGCTGTTACCTCGCTGTCCAATTTACCAGGGGGCTCATTGGTCCTGGATTCACTGGTTGCCTTGTTCTGAGTGAATTCTTCTGGAAGTTTCTGTTGTTTGGTCCTTTTGAAAAACTTCTATTACTTCCTCCACGGCTTCCTTTACTATTTCCAGCCAATCTATTGTTTCTTTTGTCAGCCCCCTTTTCCCTGCGACTTCTCCTTTCAGTTTACTTTGTTGATAGCAAATTCTTGCCTTTCGTATAACTTCGTCCATAGTTTTGGGATTGTCAAATTCAATCCTCTCCCTCATGTACAAGGGTAAACTGCTGATAAATCTTTGTACTTTAGCCTTCTCTTCTTTGATATAAGGTACGTAGCGAAGTAGTGAGGTGAAGCGAGTGATAAATTCGTCCAGGGTCTGCTGCCCCAGACACAAATCATGAAATTCTCTTGCTTTTTCATCATAAAACCATTCTGTTAAATACCTCTCTTTAAAATATTTCTGAAATTTGTCCGAGGTGATATTCTGTTCACGTACACCTTTCACTATTTTAACTTCCTCCCACCATAAGGTGGCTTTCCCCTGTAATTGAAAGATAGCTAAGCGTGCCTTGAGGTTATGATCGTATTCGTACAGCTGAAAATATTTGTTCATATTGATTAACCATGCCTCCGCTGCCTCTTCTTGTTCTCCGTCAAAATGCGGCGGCTTGATTTTGCGAAATTCACCTTGCAGCTTGATTCGCTGCCTCTTTGATGTCCGTTGTTCGGAAGCGTTATCAGAACGTTCTTCTTGCTCTTCATTGCCTCCTTCTGATCGTTCCAGCTCAATATGGAGGTTTTGTTCTTCCGACCCTCTCTGCGGTTCAGCACTAGGATTTGGCAATTGCTGGTTCTGTTTGTCCGATAAACTCTTTAGAATTCTTTCATGTTCCATGTTTATTCTAGCATTATCCTCTCGTAATCGTGCTATTTCATTCCTCAGTTCTTGTACGGATTCCAGTATTTCGTGATTTGTACTTCGAGTCCCTTCCCCAATCTGTACCCATAACTTCGGGTTTCTTCCGGGGCTTATTGTGGATCCTTGACCTACGAACCCATGGGGTCCGCTGCCTGCCCTTCTCATTTGAATAGACTCCTTTTCTCCCTAAGAACCTGTTCAGAGGAAATAATTAATCATAACAAAACAATTTTTTTTTATAGATAACATGAGAACAAACTGTTTCCAAATTATTTTATGAGGTGAGAATTACTCATGGTTCTTTCTAATGTATAGCATGGGTTAATATTTATATGTAAACAGAGAATAGCTAATTAATTCATTGTTACGTTGCTTTTCTGATACATGTACTCTGTTTATGGTTTCGTTCTAGCAAAATATGCTATATTTTCTATATTATACCACCCCACCAGGTACTGTTTACTTTATGTTATAATGAATAGAGTCATGCAATCTAACTCAATAATATTTACTGTTCATTTTTCCTTTCTACTTTTTTTTTTAGAAAGAAAAGAAGTAATTTACAGGGTTCAGTTGCTCAATAATATTTACTGTTCATTTTTCCTTTCTACTTTTTTTTAGAAAGAAAAGAAGTAATTTACAGGGTTCAGTTGCTTACCTGGTTCTCCGTACTGAGCCCCTTTTCCAGAAATCAAGATTACCTGTTTTCGATCTCTTATAATTTACCTCCCATCCACGAGACTCGTTCCTCAAGAACCGAACCTCCCCTCCGTGCTACTTGCAGGACCACTGTCCGCCAACAAGTTGGTGGCACTCCATGCCAGCTATCTCATGAACCGAACCTCCCCTCCGTGCTACTTGCAGGACCACTGTCCGCCAACAAGTTGCTGGCACTCAATGCCGGCTATCTGATCCTTACCAGACTTAGCCAAAATTTTCTTTCTCCTTTCCCCCTGTGTGTCCTTAGAGAACCCCTCATTTTCCATCCTCCTTCCCTTTTCATCTGGAAACCCCTTCCAGGTAGGGAAAGACGGTTAGGGTTTAGGGAGGATTTCACAACTGTCTGGCCTTCCCTTTCTTGGGAAGTTCTAACTTACCAGAATCATTACTTAAAACAAGAAAAATAATATAATTAAATTCCAACTGTTAATTCCAGTAGTCTTTTATTTACCATAATAAAAATTAAATATTTACATCAGTTTCGGGCCTCACACTGCAGGAAAGAAGTTGAGGTTGTCGTGGGTAGAGAAGCCTTCAGAGGGTTGAAAGTAGTCTAACTTCGCCCAATGATAGCTCTAGAGTTTATGCTCTGGAACGTATGTTTGCAGGCTTCTGTTGCAAACTGAGAAACGAGGTTCGATTCGACACGCGTGAGATTTTGTTTTTTAAGAAACAAAAATGGTTACAAGACGGCTCATAACCCGCCACGCTACATAATTAATTCGTCGTGTCCCGTGGGTGAGTCAGCATGAGAATACAGTGGCGGGATGCCTACGCAGTCTGTCACCCACCTGTCAAAAACTATAATTTTGCTCGTTATTTTTAGTGTGAATTTTTTGAAATTTTTACCATCGGTTTTTCTGATGTAATTTTTTTAAAATTGGATAGAAAATTTTTTCTTGATATAATATTAATTAAAATTAGATAAAAATTATTGAATTTATAAATTATATACACTCAAAAAATCAATTTAAAGATTATACTAAAAACAACTCCAAAATTTAACTCACCATTATTTAAAAATATAATTTTTTTCTAAACGACGACAAATTTTAAGCAAATTTGTTTCCTATATAGACTACTCCTTAATGAAAAAGGTCCCCGTCAACGGGATAGTGGATATTCGCGTGATTATCTTTAAAATAATGGAAAATGTGTGGTTACCACCATTATTCGAATATCATTATAATTGCCCCATATACAACTTACATGACTATGCTAATTTCTATGTTAATTTTATTGACAATTTATAATAAAATCAGAAAGTTTATTGAAAAGAATATAACGAATAATAAAATCAGAAATTTTATTGAAAAGAATATAACGAGTATAAAACCAATAATATTGGGAAATAAATAAATGAATGTTTTGGTTATAATCATTATGATGTATTGTTATTTGAATTATATTTTTGAATGTATAAATGGATTTGGTATCTTAAAAATCTTTGAAGCATTAAAAATATATTATATAGATTTTTCAACTTATAAAAATCTCTACCAAATTTTGTGGAGCCATTAATTCCAGTTTTAAATTTAAATTTAAATTTTGTCTAGCAAAAATTTGTTGCAATTGCAAATTTATGTGGTGTAGTTTAATCAATCCAAGTGTCCAAGTAAACTTTCAAGGCATTGTATCCATTTATGCATTCAAAAACACAGTTTTAAAAATGAAAAGTTGCCCACACTATATGTATATATAGAATCAATATAGATCTATTTTGAAGAGGATTAAATCTCTTGAGGTGCATAATTTTTTTCAAGTTCACATAGGCTATATTTAGCCTTGTGGACATTAAAATTTTCTTTCTTTATTTCTTTCTCATCTTTCCAGAAGTAATTGTGATTGCCTTTGCATAGCACGTGCAAGTCCCACAGTAACGAGTGACCATGTAAGTTAACGGTAGTTAAGAAGTCTTTATGTCAAGGATGTCATTCCTAAACAAAAAAATACCCAATAACATCTCAGGTTGAACAAGATTTAAGGTGGGAATTTATCATAATTAGTTAAAGCAATTTTGTGTGGGAGTTATCTTAAGAATCCCCAAAGCCATAATTGCTATACAAACTTGGCAAAAAAATTAAATATTTTATGTTATATAAAAAAATTAGTGAGTTATATAAAAAAAATTAGTGAGTTATGATCTAGGTGTAATTGGTTAAGAAAATCAAAATTAAGCCCATTTAATTTTTCAATTAAATCTTTTATATCATTCTACCTAAAAAATTCATTAAGCACCTAAAGAAAATCTTTAAAAATACATAATTTAATGTAACTTTTATCATATTTATTAATATGCTAGCATCAAGAATAACGTAAAATGACATGCCGAATATGGTTTGTTTAAATCAAATTTAATTTGAGGTGTCCATTCTCCACTACATCATAGGTACAATGGATTTTGAACATGAAGCTCCATAACCACATCCTAAAAATGAATATTTCATTTTTTTAGTGATGATATATAAATAAATATTAGACTACAATATCAGAATCAATAATTTTGTTATTATGTTTTACTTTAAGTTCCTCATTATTATTTATAACATCTATTTATATATAAGAAAAATGCATTTAGCAAAACGGTCCATCACTTTTAATAAATTTATAAATTTAAATTCGTGCCATGTAGCTCCCCACCCACCAATTTCCTAGGAATTTGACATTATTCAAATTCTAGTAATTTCCTCTATGATAAGTTCCTCATTATTATTTATAACATTCATTTATATATAAGAAAATTTTATTTATCAAAATGGTCCATCACTTTTAATAAATTTAAAAAATTAGAAGTGTGTCACATGGCTCCCCACTCACCAATTTCCTAGGGATTTGAGATTTTTCCAATTCTGATAAGTTCCTCCATGATAAGTTCTTCATTATTATTTATAACATTCATTTATATATAGGAAAATTTTATTTAGCAAAATGGTCCATTTTACAATAAGATGTGATTTTTTTTCTTAAGTTAAAGTTGACCCATATCAAATCAATGGACGAACAAATGTCAAATGGAGATGAAAAAGGTAGGCGATGCCTAGCCTGACCATTTTCAAAAACAAAAACAAAGATTACAATAACAAGCGACCATGTAAGTTAACCGTAGTTAAGAAGTCTTTATGTCAAGGATGTCATTCCTAAACAAAAGAATACCCAATAACATCTCAAGTTGAACAAGATTTAAGGTGGGACTTTATCATAATTAGTTAAAGAAATTTTTTGTGCAAGTTATCTTAAGAATCCCCAAAGCTAGAATTTCTATACAAACTTGGCTAAAAATTTAGATATTTTCTATTATATAAAAAATAGTGAGGTTATATAAAAAAATTAGCGAGGTTAAGATCTAGTTGTCATTGGTTGAAAAAGATCAAAATTAAGCCCATTTAATTTTTCAATTAAACCTTTTATATCATTCCACCTTAAAAAATTCCTTAAACACCTAAAGGAAATCTTTAAAAATACATAATTTAATGTAAATTTTATCATATTTATTAATATGCTAGCATCAAGAATAGTATAAAATGCCATGCCGAAAATGGTTTGTTTACATAAAATTTAATTGAAGGTGTCCATTCCCCACTACATTAGGTACAATGGATTTTGAACATGGACCTCCATAACCACATCCTAAAAATGAATATTTTAGTTTTTGTTTATGATATATAAATAAACATTGGACTACAATAATGATAATCAATAATTTATTATTATGTTTACTTTAAGTTCTTCATTATTATTTATAAACATCTATTTATATATAAGAAAAATATATTAGTAAAATGGTCCATCGCTTTTAATGAATTTAAAAAATTTAAATTCATGCCATGTGGCTCCTACCCATCAATTTTCTAGGGATTTGAGATTATTCCAATTCTAGTAAGTTTCTCATTATTATTTATAACATTCATTTATACACAAGAAAAATTTATTTATCAAAATGGTCCATCACTTTTAATAAATTTAAAAAATTACATTTCGTGTCACATGGCTCCCCACTCACCAATTTCTTAGAGATTTGAGATTATTCAATTCTAATAAGTTCCTCCAAGATAAGTTCCTCATTATTATTTATAACATTTATTTATATATAGTAAAATTTTATTTAGCAAAATGGTCTGTTTTACAATAAGATGTGATTTTTTTTCTTAAGTTAAAGTTGACCCATATCAAATCAGTGAATGAATAAATGTCAAATGGAGATGAAAAAAGTAGACAATGCCTAACCTAATCATTAAAAAAAAAACAACAAAATTTTAGTTTCAAAAAATTATAAATTAACTTGAAAGTAAAAAAAATACAATTTGACTTTAAAGGTTTTTTTTGGAGTTCGAATTAAAAATGAGAAAGATGGTTAATTTTACCATATATAAGTAAAAAAACATAGTTTTTATCATGAATTGGTCTTCAAATAATTATTAAAAAATAAACCACTAAAACCTATTTGGTTAATTATTAAAAAACAAACAACTAAAACCTATTTGGTTTGTAATAAGAAAAGCAATAAATATTTACTGATGTTCATAATTTTTTTATGAACTTAGGGTAGAAAAGTGGTTTAAAAAAATATAAATAGAATTTTGATTTTAAAAAAATATGTTTAATTTAAATATAAAATTTTAGAGTAAATATAAATCTAAATAAATATAGGGAAGTAATATTTACTTAATTTTTAATTAAAAAGTAATGAAGAGTTATTTATGTTCATGGGTTATTAATAGAATTAGAAAATTGACTTTTTTTATTTGTTGATGAAAAGTAAAATATTAAATTTTATTTATAATTCAAATTGCATACCTATGTGTTTTACATTTCAATAGGGAGGCATGTTTCCCTATAAATAAATAATTATGTATGTGTGTATCTAGATCACAAAAAAAAATTGATGAAATATGTACATATATACATCACAATTACATCTTGAGAAATTTAGGTCTTGAGAAATTTGATCTTTATTGGTACTTGATAGATTAAGCTTTAAAATAAATATAGTTTGATTATTTTATAATTGCATATACTAAAAATGGTATTCTTTTTCTTTGTCTTAATTCCTTTTTATCTTCATCATTTTTTCCTTACAATAATAAAATTTGTTTTAGTTGTTAATTGATAGTAAATAGAAATCACTAATGCTATTAGTGAATGTGGGTTCACTAACAACTACTACTGAAAAAACCACTTCTTTAACTCTTTCTTTATGTATCTATATTTTAAGTTATTAGTCCAATTTCTTATTCAAGAAAGACAAATGTTAAATTTCTTTTTCATCATTATCTAAATGACTTTCGATGAAATTATATTCTTTTTATGACCTTTAAATTAAATCTATATATATAATTAAATATGATTTTCATTTAAATTTTATTTAAAAACGAATAAAACTATTATATAATTATTATCTTTATTACAATTGATTTTATAAATTTATATTTTGATTTCTAATATACGTAGTTATTTTCATGCAAAATATTTTTCATAGTTGTATTTGTTGCTGTTAGGTAAGGTAAACCTTTTGTAGTATTGTTATTCTATCGGGAGAGGATGCCCCTGCAGGGCTGACTGTTAAGGAGAGGATGCCCTTAAGCTAATGGTATTGTAGAATCTTTCAATCAAATTACGTAGAACAGTTATTCGTCCAGCTATTAGTAATAAAGCCAACTATTTCAAATCAATTATATCTATGGTTGGATTAATTGAACTTTCCCTTGATCACCCATTTTGCGCACAGGGCATGGGCTTAATGGAATGGCTTGGTTATCCCCAATAGACTCCATTCCTTGGAACTGCACAAAGCCCCCAATTAACTTAATGGAGGCACTTTTATACCTGCAGCCTGACCCATAGAAAGCCTATTAAAAATTAACATTAATTTTATATTTTGATTTCAAGGATACGCAGCCTTTTTTTTTTCCAGCCAGGAAAAAACTATATAGTTGTATTGTATTCATTTAAAACATATATATACAGCTATATTGATATGGAGCTAGAAAAAAGAAAGGCGGTATATCTGCATAGAGAGATATGGAGATAGAGCCGAGACAGATCAGAAAACGAAAAGAGAACTGTGCCGAGAAATATGCGTAGAGAAATAAGACAGGAAATGTGGGTATTGAGGAAAATACATACCGGATTGGCAGCGCCAAAAAGAAAAAACTATATACCAAGCATGGAGAAGTCCTGGATCAGGTAGCAGACGCTGTCCACAGTAACCTGTACCACGAGCATCTCCGAGTGAAGAGCACTAATGAGCCAGAGGAGGGGCGCAGTCAACATAGGTGTTGAAAATAGTGTCTAATATGTCCCACGGGAGGAGGATATATGCCGGGTGTGTGTTCATACCAGCAGAAAAGTCCTCACTCCAGCCCAGATAGTGAGGATAAGTATTATTTTCATAGTATTAAAATTGAGAATTCAAACAAAATTTATTTTAGTAGATTTTATAAATGGTTGTTAGCCTCTCTTCACGTATTTCACAAGGTCACCACAGGTATTTAGCAAAAAGGTATTTAGAAAGCAATAAAGGAGCCGTGAACAGAGATTATGATGATGATTCCAGAAATTAGCTTCCTCAAGCCTCGGATCAAATATATTCATAGTTGTAACCCTCGTGTTGTCCACACGATGTCCTATTCCTCACGATTAAAGACACGTGAATACCAATAGTCCTCTCAAACATCGATGCAGCTTCCTGCAGCTCATGATTCCCAAATTTCATGAAAGCCCAAGTGCTTGACATGCTTCTTCTTCTTTTTACTTGAGGAAACAAACAAACTGAGTTTTATTAATGAGTAAAAAGTTGAGTTTACATTAGCGTGCATATTCCAGAAATGTGTTCCACATAAATAAAAGAAACATCAATAATCTAGAAAGAGTCCACAAAGAGAGAAAAGTTTCATATACAATAAAGAAATATATCTACCATGGAGTGTAGTCTGCAAAATATAACTGAGAAACATAGTCATGTCCATAATCACAACTAGACAACAAAAACAAAAAGTTATCAAAAAGGGAAGGTGTGCACCTATTATGGGAGTGCTATACTGCCATTTTCCAAAACATTCCTCTAAGAGAGTTTAGTGTAAAATATGTGTCTATCTGCGTCCCTTAGGCCCAGTTTTGATAATGAGTTAGCAACCATGTTGAATTGAGGGAAGATGTGTTGTATATGGAAATCCTGGAATATATGAATGAGAGCGAGGGTGTGTTCCTTCTAGTTTAGAAGCACGAACAGATCAAAGTGTGAAGTGCCATAAATGCCCTCAATGATGGTCTTACAATCACAATATATATGGATATGGTGTACCTGTTTGCAAATGGTGAACGAGAGAAGACCACATACTGCCACCAATTCAGCCTTAGTGTTGGTACCTAGGCTACCATACCAATCAACCTGCAAGCCATGTTGAAATGGTAATTTCAACTGCAGCGCTCAAACAACGACTACAAACAATTTTTTTTTCTTGCGATGTGATCTTATCGCTATCGCAAATCGCGTCCGAACCCTATTGCCTCCGTTATGCCCTTTTAGTTTTCGCCGATTGTGATGTTGCGATGCGATCCGATCGCAGATCGCAAATCGCGCCCATATGTTAGCATTTCGTCCCGTGTCTTTCGCAGATTGCGATTCTGCAAAGCGATCCGATCGCAGATCGCAAATCGCACCTTCTTCAAACCTCCATGAAATGCTTTTTGATTCGTCGGATATAAATTAAAGGTCTCTGCCCTGCACAAAAGCACATGTTTGGGCGATTTTGCTGTGTTTGTGTTTTATTGGTATTTTGGCATTTTATTGTTATTTTCTATTTCAGAGATAGAGTGGAATAAGTTGAGGCTACACATCTATTATTCCTGGATGGTTTGCTTGGAGACTAGGGCAGCCTCTGAAGATTGAAGAAGTGCAAGTGGCACCCCCACAGGCAATGGAAGTCAAAATCAAAGTGCATTACACTGCCCTGTGCCTGCACAGTAATATCTCAACAACTACATTTAAGAAGCAGGATGGCTGAGAACGAGAAGGACAACCTCGAGCAGTTCGCAGCATGGGACTTCATTTATGTTTCATTCCTTTTGCTCAGAAAAGGACAACAAACTTGTTCAGTAAGGCAATCAGAATTTATTAGAAACCCATATCTATTTGTAAATGCGGTTGGTGGATAGTTATGACCCCTCCACGCATAGCCTAGTAGATATTTTATATCCAACCTCTATATATACCCAGAAACACAATTTATTTGTGGGGGAGAAGCACAGTAGTGCGAATACGCAGCAGCGTGAGGGGAATGTTTTATGTTGTTCATGGAGTAATGAAATTGAAGCACGTAGCAGCGCGCATATGAAAAATTACACAACAGTGTGAATGTAAGTGTTCATTTGAGAATACGAGTGGGAGCATGCAGCAGCGTGAAGAAATGTTTTTTTTGTTGTTCATTAAACTGAACTGTAATGTGATGCGCAGCAACACGAGGGTAATTTTGTTTTGTTAAGAGAACATGAAATGTAATGCGCAGTAGCGCGAGAGTAATGTAAGAAGTTGTTTTATGCACAATAGTCCAGTGATAGAGAGGTGATGTGAGACGCAGCAGCGCACATGTATTGAAAGTTTTACACATAGCTGTGTAATGTTTTTTCAGGAGAAGACAAAATATGTAATGCACAGCAGTGCAAAGATATTACAGCCTGAGTGCCATTGTGAAGAGCAGCGCGAATGAAGAGGTTTTTACACACAGCAGTGTAAAATCTCAAAGCAAAGACAAAGTAAATTTGTTTGTGTGGAACTGAAGCATTCCCTGGTTGTAATCCATATGTTAAGAGGAAGATGCTTTTGTAACAACAATTGTGAAATCCCTCTGTGTGAGGAAGATGTTTTCGTAACAGCAGTTGTGAAATCCCTCTGTGTGAGGAAGATGTTTTTGTAACAACAATTGGTTTCCTGTTAATGAATAGAAGTTTTTTTTGTGTTGCTGAAACTCTGTCTGCAGCAAAACAATTTTTAGTTTCCGTTGTGTTAAGATCCTGTGATAAAAACAGAGCATCATTCTCTGTTCAATTTTGTTAGGAATTATCAGAAATTCCCAACAT
Source organism: Pinus taeda (assembly GCA_000404065.3). Taxonomy (NCBI): domain Eukaryota; kingdom Viridiplantae; phylum Streptophyta; class Pinopsida; order Pinales; family Pinaceae; genus Pinus; species Pinus taeda. The sequence continues at coordinate 42,880 of APFE030033555.1, forward strand.
TGGTATCAGAGCTAGTCCAAGCTCTTTGAAGGTGTCAAAGAAGCTGAAGGAAGGATTTCTTGCTGGAGAAGCTCAGCAGAGTGAAGACTCAATCAAGAAAGAATCCAGGTATTTCTCAAGTTTTTTTTGTGTTACTGTTGAAGAGAGTCAGTGATTTTTAAATACACAGTCAAGTATTTTTGAAGCATAGTTAAGAGTGCAAGAATGACTGGCTCCAGCACCAGCATCAGCACCAGCACTAGCATGGGTATTTGTCATACTCAGCTCCCACTATTTAATGGGAAAAACTATGACTATTGGACAATAGCTATGAGAGCTTTGATTGCCTCACAAGACTTATGGGAATTTTTTGAGGATGGTTTTGAAGAACCAGGAAATGAAAATGAGTTTAACAATTTGACTCAGGCAGAGAAAGATCTGTTGAAGAGCTACAAGAAGAAGGATCCTAAAGCCCTCTACTTTTTGTATCAAGCAGTTCATGACAGTTTGTTTCCAAGGATAGCAGCAGTTGAGAGATCCAAAGAAGCATGGCAAACTCTCAAGACAACCTATCAAGGCATGGAGAAAGTGAAGACAGCAAAACCTCAGTTCATTAAGGAGAAAGCTTGTGATGAAAGCATAGAGAAAAGAGTGAATGTTAAAAACTCTTTGACACGTGATGAAGATGATGAGGAGATGGCTAAAATACATCCCCAGACAACAGCATCAACACAAGGGCAACAAGAGACACCCTTGAGGAGAAATGAATGTGCTTCTCCAAGCACACCACAAGGAGGAAATTCAAGTGCTTCTTCAAGCACTTGTACACCAAATGAAAGAGGTAAGAAATTCATAAACTTAACTGACATTTATGAACAAGAGGCAACAAATGAAGGTATGAATTCTTTGTTTTCTTTATCTTGTCATGTTGATGACCCTATTCATTGTGAAGAAACAATTAAGGATAGGAAATGGACAGAACCCATGAATGGGAGAAAGTAATTGAAGTTCCTTGAAGATCTGTTTAAAGAGTATGGAGTTCGATATGTAACTCTTGCCAAGATGGCCGAGATGGGCTTCACTACCAACACCCTTGTCAATATGATAAAGGAAGAGATTGAAGATTTGATGGAGACCCTGGTAGAACTCTATCATATGGATCTTCTTATAGAGGAGAGATATGGAATTAAATCTGCCATAAGAGCAGAGAAGGAGCAGGTTGCAGACATTTTGACCAAACCATTGGGGCAGAAAAGCTTTGAGTTTTTAATGAAATGTCTGGGTATGTCTGATAACCCAGCAGTTGAAATTAAAGGGGAGTGTTGAGATGGTAATTTCAATTGCAGCGCTCAAACAACGACTGCAAACAATTTTTTTTCTTGCGATGCGATCTTATCGCTATCGCAAATCATGTCCGAACCCTGTTGCCTCCGTTACGCCCTTTCAGTTTTCGCTGATTGTGATGTTGCGATGCGATCCGATCGCAGATCGCAAATCGTGTCAATATGTTAGCGCTCCGCTCTATGTCTTCCGCAGATTGCGGTTCTGTGAAGCGATCCGATCGCAAATCGCACCTTCTTCAAACTGCCGTGAAATGTTTTTTGATTCGTCGGATATAAATTAAAGGTCTCTGCCCTACACAGAAGTGCATGTTTGGGCGATTTTGTTGTGTTTGTGTTTTATTGGTATTTTGGCATTTTATTGTTATTTTCTATTTCAGAGATAGAGTGGAATAAGTTGAGGCTACCCATCTGTTATTCCTGAATGGTTTGCTTGTGGACCGGGGCAGCCTCTGAAGATTGAAGAAGTGCAAGTGGCACCTCCACAGGCAATGGAAGTCAGAATCAAAGTTCATTACACTGCCATGTGCCTACACAGTAATATCTCAACAACTGCTTTTAAGAAGCAGGATGGCCGAGAACGAGAAGGACAACCTTGAGCAGTTCGCAGCATGGGACTTCATTTATGTTTCATTCCTTTTGCTCAGAAAAGGACAGTAAACTTGTTCAGTAAGGCAATTAGAATTTATCAGAAACCAATATCTATTTGTAAATGCGGTTGGTGGATAGTTATGACCCCTCCACGCATAGACTAGCAGATATTTTGTATTCAACCTCTATATATACCCAGAAACACAATTTATTTATGGGGGAGAAGCACAGTGGTGCGAATGCGCAGCAGCGTGAGGGGAATGCTTTATGTTGTTCATGGAGTAATGAAATTGAAGCACGTAGCAGCGGGCATATGAAAAATTACACAGCAGTGTGAATGTAAGTGTTCATTTGAGAATACGAGTGGGAGAACGCAACAGCGTGAAGAAATGTTTTTTTTGTTGTTCATTAAACTACTGTAATATGATGTGCAGCAACACGAGGGTAATTTTGTTTTGTTAAGAGAACATGAAATGTAATGCACAGTAGCGCGAGAGTAATGTAAGAAGTTGTTTTATGCACAGTAGTGCAGTGATAGAGAGGTGATGTGAGACGTAGCAACGCACATGTATTGAAAGTTTTACACAAAGCAGTGTAATGTTTTTTCAGGAGAAGACAGAGTCTGTAATGCACAGCAGTGCAGAGATATTACAGCCTAAGCGCCATTGTGAAGAGCAGCGCGAATGAAGAGATTTTTACACACAGCAATGTAAAATCTCAAAGTAGAGATAGAGTAAATTTATTTGTGTGGAAATGAAACGTTCCCTGGTTGTAATCCCTCTGTTAAGAGGAAGATGCTTTTGTAACAGCAGTTGTGAAATCCCTCTGTGTGAGGAAGATGTTTTTGTAACAACAATTGTGAAATCTCTCTATGTGAGGAAGATGTTTTTGTAACAGCAGTTGGTTTCCTGTTAATGAATAGAAGTTTTTTTGTGTTGCTGAAACTCCGTCTGTAGCAAAAGAATTTTTAGTTTCCATTGTGTTAAGATCCTGTGATAAAAACAGAGCATCATTCTCTGTTCAATTTTGTTTGGAATTATCAGAAATTCCCAACAATTCAAGTCTCTGTCCATGAGAAGAATCGTGCCACATCCACATTTTTGTTCTTGCATAATGCCACCAAGATATCTAGCAAACCATATAATCAAAGGGCAAATGTGTCAAGTTGTTAAATATTTGGATTTGGTAGGGCACAGTTTCATGTGTTGAAGAAATCCCATAATTTTTGCAATAGTATAGAAAAATTATGTAACTTACCCCTGAAGATGAGATGATTTCAAGTTTTCCATATTTCCTAGAGGTTAAATGATGTAACGAATACCTATAAACTTCCACGCCCCACTATAGGAAATGTTTAGCAAAAGTAAAGTGAGTAATAACAATACCAAGAGAGGAGAAGGTGTAGGACCAAACCTCCATAGAAAAAGTGCAAGTAAACAACCAATGTTCAACAAATCCCCAATCAGAACCACGGAATGGAAATGCAAGTGGATCCAGTAAACCTCTCTTGAACAAGTTGTCCCAAATGAGGATCTTATTCTTCCAAGTTAGCCAGACAAAACATATAATTTTGAGGGGGATCTTAAGTCTCCAGATAGTAAGAACCTAGTTTGTTGTCAAAGTTCCCAGAGTTATTATCCACTACCACAAAGCCCTTATAGATAATGCCACCCCAAGTGATTTCATCACCTTACGAATTCCTACATAAACCTTCGTCTATGAGAACTTGAATGTAGAGGTTCCATTCAATAGCCATATGACCCTGCAAATTAATCTTTGATGCCTCCATCCATATTGGCATACAGTGTTCCCAACCTTTGATTACCTGGTCTAAATAGAAAATACCCCTACGCTGAAGTATGTTGATGGTGTCCACTGATAGGAAATTTGTTGCACTAACTCCAAAAATCCTATCTTGACCAATTAACATTAAGTTTCCCCTGCCGAATGTCCATTTCACCCTCTGGAAGAACCAAGACTTGATCCTTTGAAAGACAGACCAGATGTAAGATCATTGCTTGATACAATTCCCTTGCATCGCAAACCAGTGGGTAATGTGTTGTTTCCTGAGCTATTTAGCAGCGATAATTTATCCCCAAATACCCTCACTAAAAATTTCATGCCATAAATACTTCAAAAGTAATGAAAGTCCAAAAAGAGTGGTATCCAAAATCCCCATCCATCGACAAATTTCGGCCTAGAAATGGACTCCCAGGCTACCAGATGAAATTTATGTTTAGATCTCGTACTAGGCCATAGGACACGAGTGAGGCGAGATTGAATTAGGTTACAATGCCAGCCACGAGGGAAAATAAATGTGACCAATATGTTGCCATATGCTATAGAACTGATTATATCAAAGTGAAATAACCACCAAGAGAGAGAGAGATTGCAATGACCAAATTTCTAGTTTCTTGTCAAGTTTTGAAAGGAGCCAAGCCCAATCATCAAATATATAGCAAGTCAGTTTAAGTCTAAAGCCTAGGTAGGTAAAACCTTCTTGTAAATGGGTCATGTTCAGGCCAAATTGGTCAACAATGTATCTAATGTTGGAGTCATTTCCAAAGGAAGGGCATAGGTAGGATTTGGGGCCATTTATAAACAGGCCAGAGGCATCCCCCATCCTCTCGAAAATTTGAATTAGAGTCTCAAATTGCTCCCCCTTGATAACACCAAATGATAAGATATCATCCACGAAGAAGAGGTGTGTAATGCTTACCAGTGGAGCCATTCACAGACCCTGAAATTTGTCCAAACTCCGTGCAACATTGATCTTTTTGCGGAAATCATCCATGAACAATAAAAAGAGTAAGGGGGGTAATGAACACCCCTGTCGTAGTCCCCTGTGAGCTTTGAATTTTTTTTTGGGTAACCATAAATCAAGATGGAAAGCCAAATATTGGTCACACACGCCATGATCCACTCCACATTTCCATACTCCAAACAATTCTTAATGAGTGTGAGTTGGAGCAGTCTCCAGTTTACATAATCATAAGCCCTCTACAAATGAACAATTTCACCACCATTGAATTCATATTACCTAGGATTTCTAGAAGGCTCTGGTGTACCAGGAAGCAATCCAATATCTTGATGATATAGTCCTCCCCAATTCTACCATTGTTCCAAGTGGGATGGAGGGGAGAAGGGCATACATCAACCAAATGGTCGTCCTCAAAAAGTCTAGCCAGTTGTTTCGAAAAGGGGTCCCTTGGTCTCGTTGACCGCCAACATTCACCTCTACACAACGTCAAGTTGAAATCCCATGCAATGATCCGCGAAGGAATGTTAAGAATGTTTATGTTCTTGACTCGATCCCAAAAAGAGTGTTTGCCAGAAAAAGGAGCATAAATGTTCCATGTGTGAATCTTCTTGCGAGATCCCCTAAAACATATAGAGAGAAAAATGTAAGTAAAGAATTTTTAGGCCTTGAAACGTCCCCATGAATGATCCCATAAAGTAACTATACCTCCAGATAAACCACATGAGTCAACAACCACCATATACTAGTGTGCACAAATCAAACGGAAGTACGCCAAAGATCTAAATGAATCAACCATGGTTTCTTGGATGATGACAACAAAAGGTTGGAAGGAAAATAATAGGTGGTGTAATCACAACGGTTTAGCACCATCACCCAAGCCATGCAAATTGAGGGAGAGTATTGTCATGATGGACTAGTAGTAGGGGGAATACAATCTCTAAGGGCCCCAAACCAGGATGAATCAAGAATCATAATATCACACAGATCCCCAAAATAAAAATTTATGTGCAAACCCCAGGATTTCCCATGAAAATGCCAGCCACCCTTTACATCCTTACGTCAAATGGTCATATTCTTAGCAAAGGAAGGGTTTATCATAGGAGAAGAGGCCCCGTCAATTCCTTTGTGGATGGTAAGAGCAGAGAGATCCATGGTTAGGTTAAGAATGAGAAATTCCATATCATTTTCCACAAAATTACGGGGAGAGGGAGCAGTAATTAAAACAGGTGGGGAGCAAGAGCCATTATGCAGGAGGGAAGAAGTCGAAGGCCCCGACTCAGAGGGATAGGACAAAAGTGTGGTGTAACAACCTTGGTGAAACTTCCATTTAATAAAAGTTAAAACATAATAACTATAGTTGATGGGACACTTATTCCAAGATGAATGGTTGGCAAGACATCCTAGTAGGTGTTCGTTTACTTTATTATGGCTAAGGAAATTGACAAAGGCAATGGAAAAGGCTTTAGAAAGGAAAAATGGAATTTCTGGCACATTTATTTATGAAAATAAAAGAAATTATGAGAAAAGGAAGGGGAAGGTCACATGTTGCATGTGAGGAGGAAAATTAAGGAAAATAAGGGAAAATGAAGCAAATAGGCATAATTCATAAAAATTATTATTAGGACTAGTCGATACCTTTTGTCAATTCAGTTTTGGATCTCTCTCATTATTCTCTCTCTCGCTCTCACTCTTGGACACTCAGATTTTTCTTGGAGCACTTTGGCATTGGAGCAAGAAAGGTGAAACAAGGCAAGAAGAAGGAAGGAGCAAGCAAGGAAGAGCAGGATCAAGCAGCTACAACAAGATTCTCTGTAGGTGTTGATTTGCATGTGTGATTTCCTTGATAGATTTGGCATGCATTGTATTGCATGTGGTTCTTTTTTGTCATGGCATGGGTGTTGCCAATTGTGACAGTGTTTTCAGCCTAGCCTTTCCATTTCTAGATATCTTTGATGAGATGGGTCCTAATACTTCGATTAAGATCGATTTCCGGATGGATTCGAAGCTAAGTGAGGTGGACCTCCAAAATGACAAACACATGGCCTAGTGGTCCATGAACTAGAATGCGGATCACGCTAAAGCCACTAGCCCAATAACCCTTGATCTAGACTATGGGTTGTGGTAAAGCTAGGATTCTGTGCCTTGGTGGGCCTAGGAATCATTGTTGGTGAATGGTTGGACATACGGTAAAGCCAAGAGGTGGATTGATCTATGTTGAGCCTAGTATTCCCATGATGGGATGTATGGTAAATCTTGGAGAGTGGGTCTCGGTCTAGGGCCTAGTGATCCCTGGATCAGACTGTGGATTACCGTAAAGCCTAAGAAACTAGGAGACACTAAAATTCCTCACGGTGTAGGCAGAGAACTTTGGTAGCATCCATGCTTGTTATTTTGGTTGGTTATGAGTCCCATATTCATGCTTGGAATATGGAACGAGGGTGATTCAATGATTGGCTAAAGAGATATTTGGCTCATCCAATCTATGGTCAGATGGAATGTGGTAGTCCCATCCCTCATTGGTTTTTACATTCATTAACGAGAAATTCATTCCCTTGGCTTTTCATGTGTAAATGTACTAGTTTACATGTGGATTATATGGATGATATATTCATGCTATTTCTGTTGTTATTATGCTGGTTGTTTATATGTTTTATGACAGTAGACGTGTATGGTTCTCATCATCTTTTAACTTGTAAATAAATTAACAATGTATATATGACCTAATAGACGATAATGCAGCAAATGACATAAGGGAATAATGTGTCATAGTGATTCTTAGATAAGTATGAGACCCTTGTGCTTAAATGTGTTTATTACACTTATAGATTACATATTCGTGATATGTTTGATGAAATGCATGTCATGGCTTGTAGGGGTTTGGTTAAGGGCTTGGTCAAGTATTTATATTTGCATCATTGTTTCCTTGTTATATTTATGTTCTGAAGGTATCATTCAGTTATCAGTAGTGACCTTGGCTTTGGGCCTGAAAAAGTGGCTCAAATCCTGAGGATGCTAGCACAACACTGATAAAAATAGTCCTTGCACGTTGGCATGCCTTTTCATGAGAGTGCTGAGAGCCTCCTAAACATTGTTAGGCCCATAGCATCGGAGCTTCCAGAGGTCAAGTGGTCTAAAACCTTACTGGGACCCACGAGCTAGCTACCTGAGTGGTTGGGATGGAACCTGAGAGTCCCATAGCTGGTCTAGAAGGTTTGTATGTTGTGTTTCTGTTGATTCCACTTCCTTAAGGTCACATAGAATGTTGAATCCAATCATAGTATCCTCTCTTTACATCTTTACCCTGGTTGGTCGATTAATTGGTAGATGTGGGAGGGGGGTGTTACAGAGTGGTATTAAAGAATGGTTCACCCCTCGGACTGGATGGATGATGTGTTGGTAATGCATTCATGTCATTTTCACATGTGTTAATAATCCTTGTTGTCTATGTGTTTGTTGCATATGGATGGTGTCATTCATGGTTGTAGTGATGTCTCCATGTGAGAGAGGATGTTGTTTTTATGAAGTATGTCATCATGAGTGTATGATTAGTTACATGGTGTTTATGCTTGAGTATTGTCAGTGTACGTTGGTATGGTTATTGTTGTCATGCATGAGGTCATGGTATGTGTAGTTTATATGGTCATGCATTGATGTCTAGACTCTAGCTAGATTGATGGTTACATGGTTATGTGCTTATGTATTATGTTGTCATGATTATGTTATACATGTAGTATGTTGATTGGTTGTTCTAGATGAGATATACTCCCCAAATTACGCTTAAGTACATTAGTTTTTTTAAGTTGGTTTAGCTAACATAGTATGCCTTGCAAGAAAGAGATCAAATGACTAGCAAGATGGTATATTACAAAGACTCTCCCTATGAATCAAATGAGAAGCATGGTGTTGGGCACCCTTCTAATTTGGAAGACACATTGAGAATCTTGAAGGAAGAAATAAGGAGTTGTAAGGTGGACAATGACAAAATCATGCAGGCACGATAGAAACAAGCAGAGTTTGATGCTATACTCCTTCAAATTTTTTCATAATTGCAATGACAAGGGCCACTTCGGATCAGCCATGGATAGGAGGACAAAACTGATGGGGCATATGGCAGTAGGCATCATGGTGGTCACAAGTTGGATAGGTATGACATGGTTAGAGATGGAAAATTGTTGGATACTCTGAATAGGAGAGGTGATGGATACAGGTATTATTCTAGTTCTAGTTCGGATAGACATCATGATCATCATCGTTATCATCCTTATAGGAGGAGTAACAGGGGATACTTTCTAGATGAGTTTAAGAAAAAAAGCCACCTAATTTTGATGGAGATGTGAAGAAACCAGAAGATGCAGAGCCTTGGATACTTGGGATGAAAAAATTATTTGAGTTGCATGAGTACACAGATAATATGAAGGCCAAAACCACTATCTTCAGCTTGAAAGGTAAAGCAGAAATTTGGTGGGATGATGTGAAGCAAGTCAGAGACATCAGGATAGAGGACTTGAGTTGGCATGAGTTCAAGAGGATTTTTAAGAATAAATACTTGTCAGAAATGTACTATGATAGTAAGGGCAAAGAAGTTTATGAGCTAAAGATTGGATCAATGATAGATGAAGAGTACATGACCAAGTTTCTAGAGCTATTGAGTTATGTACCATATCTTAAAGATGAGAAGGCTAAAGTTCGATGAATTCTCAGCGGATTTCCATTAGCATTTAGAGATCAGATTGAGTATGATGAGCCTCGGTCATTGAGGAAGTCATTGGGAAATTGAAGCATTGATATGAACAATCAAAGCATAAGAATGAATCGCAGCAAGGATGGAAAGGGAAGGATAAGGATAAATGTAAGGGTAAATGGTAGTCGAAAAGAACAAGGCCTAAAAATGTATAGGATAAATAAAATGTGGCACCTCAAAAGAAGTTTAATGCCTCTAAACAAGGACATGGATCACATCAATAACAGAGAGCTAATGGTAATGGATGGCTAGAGTGTTGGACATGTGGTGAGGAACACCTTAAGAGATATTGTCCGCAGAATTAGGGTGGTAGATGTAAAATATATAGTGAATAGGAGGCTTAGACTATTTGGGATGTGGGGCAGAGTATTCCTCAAAGTTATGCAGTCGTGGACAACAGATAGGAAGGGCACTAGGAATCTATCATTGAGATCGATTGTAAGCTTTGTGATCAAGTTATTTACTTTTTGATTGAACCAGGATCTAATTATAGCTATGTTAGTCATGACTTGGTGGATAAGTTTGGTTTGAGTAAGGAATTACATGTCGAATCTTGGCTAGCAGAGTTGGCTACAGGTACAAAGAAGCGAGTTCATCATTGGGTAAGATATTATGCATTTGATTTGAATGGTATGCCTACCGCAACACATTTGAATGTATTATTGTTAGGGTCATAGAGTATGTTGTTAGGCATGGATTGCTTGTACCTTCCTAGGACCAAGTTGGATTGTTATGAAAAATCCATTGAGTGTGTGGATGACAATGGCGAACCGAGAGTCTTCCAGGGAAAGAAGAAAGCCACATCATTTAGGATGGTGACATCTATGCAGGAAAAACGTGGTCATAGAAAAGGATGTGTGTTATTCGTAGTGCACATTTCTAGTGACAAAGCTAAGGAAGTTGATGATGCAGATGTTTTGAGAAGGTACCCTGTTCTACAACAATTTCAGGATGTATTTCTTGAGGACATTTTAGAGTTTCCACCTCAAAGGGAGGTAGAATTCTCTATTGAATTAGTGCTAGAGGAAGATACAACATCAAAAGAACCTTGTAGAATGAGCGCACCTGAATTGGTACACTTGAAGTTACAATTGAAGGAAATGTTGCACAAGGGATACATTAGGCCAAGTTTATCACCTTGGGGCGCACAAGTATTGTTTGTAAAGAAGGAGGATGCTACTTTGAGGTTGTGCATTGACTATAGGAAGTTAAACAAAGTGACCTTCAAGAATAGATATTCATTGTCGAAGATTGATGATTTGTTTGATTAGTTGAAGAGAGCAGCAGTGTTCTAGAAGATTGATTTAAGATTAGGATACCCCCAGGAACACATCAAAGAGGAGAAAATTTACAAGACATCTTTCTGGACTAGGTGTGAGCATTATGATTTTCTTGTAGTTCCATTTGGTTTGACTAATGCTCCAGCTACAATTATGAGCTTGATGAATAGTGTGTTGCATACATATTTAGATAGGTTTTTTATTGTGTTCATTGATGACATATTGGTATATTCTAAAAATGAGGAAGAGCATGTCAAGCATTTAGCAGTATTGTTGAGGTTGTCGAGAGAGCATCAGTTTTATGCTAAGCTCAGTAAGTGCAGTTTCTTTCAGACTGAGGTACACTACTTGGGGCATGTTGTTTCCAAGGAGGGCATATTAGTGGATCCAAAAAAGATAAGGGCCATCATGGAGTCGGTAGCTCCTAGGAAAGTGGATGAGGTGAGATCTTTCATGGGATTGGCAAGTTATTATATGAGGTTCATCATGAACTTCTCATAGATTCCTTATCCTATTATATCATTACTGAGGAAATGTAAGAAGTTTGAATGGACAGAGGAGTGTGAGGCCCATTTTGAGAAGCTTAAGTAGTTGTTGACACATGCTAGTGTTAAATATTGTAGATCCAGACAAGGAATTTGTAGTATGCATAGATTCTTGTAAGAGAGGACTTGGTGGGGTCCTTATGCAGGATGGACAGGTGGTATGCTATGAGTCAAGAGAACTAAACAAGCACAAGCATAACTACCCGACACGTGATCTTGTGTTAGTAGCGATCATACATGCATTGAAGATGTGGAGGCACTAACTTCTTGGCAGGAGGTTTGTGCTAATGAGTGATCACATTAGGGTGAAGTATTTGTTTAACCAATAAAATCTAAATGCCCAACAAGCTAGATGGTTGGCCATGATTAGTGATTTTTACTTCGAGATCAGGTACATCAAAGGAAAGGAGAACAAAGTGGCAGATGCTCTTAGCAGGCGGGTACAGGTAAATCACTTAGCAACTATGAGCTCCTATGGAACAAACTTGCAAGATAGGATCTTGCAGGAAGGTTAGCAGGATGTCAAGTATATGGAGATTATGCATAGGTTGAAACAGAGTATAGGTACAAGTATATGTAGTAGTATAGGTGCAAGTATAGGTATAGGTAGTGGTATAGGTACAGGTATAGGTGCAAGTGCATAATATGTGGAATATTGTCTTACAATAGATGGATTGGCTAGACTTAGGGATGAGATATATGTGTTAGACAAGAGTGATCTCAAGAAGCTAATATTGAGGGAGTTTGATGTGAAACCATATTCAAGTCACCGAGACTATCATAAGACATTGACCGCAGTGAAAAAGTTTTATTATTTACTAAATATAAAGAAGGATGTAGCAAAGTTTGTGGCTAGGTGTTTCGATTTTCAGCATGCGAAGGCAGAGCGTAAGCATCCAAGTGGACTGCTATAGCCAATTGTGATTCCAAAATGGAAACGGGAGGTCATTTCCACGGATTTTATCATAGGTTTGTTGAAGACAGTGAGACAGCATGATTCCATCACGGTTGTTGTCGACGAGTTGAAAAAGGTAGCGCACTTCATTCCAATGAAATTTACATTCTTAGCTAGCGATGTAGAATAGGTATTCATTAGAGATGTGGTCAAATTGCATGGAGTTCCAAGGAAGATTCTGTCAGACAGGGATGCAAAGTTCACTTCCAATTTTGGAATTATTTGTTTGCAGGTTTGGGCATAGTGTTGGCCTTCAATATAGCTTATCATCCACGGACAAATGGACAGAATGAAAGGGTCAATAGGATACTGGAGGACATGTTGAGGATGAACGTGATGCATCATCAACAAAAGTGGGAATATTATCTTCCACTGGTAGAGTTCGCTTATAAAAATGGGTACCAGGAGTCATTGAGGATGAGTCTCTTTGAGGCATTGTATGGGAAGAGTAATCCCATTAGTTGGATTGATCCAGTTAACAGGGTGTTGATTGGACTAGACATGTTATCGTACATGGAACAATAGATGCAGGTCATAAATAAGGATCTGAGGGAAGCACACGATATGCAAAAGAGCTATGCAGATTGAAACACGTTGTTCAAGGAGTTCCAGGATGGGGAACAAATGTACTTGTGCATCAAGTCAAAGAAGATCTCCTTATGGATTGGGTCATGTGCCAAGTTGGCACCATAGTTTTGTGGACCTTTCAAGATTATTGAGGGGATCAAACCACTAGCCTATTGACTTGCATTGTTGTCCACAGTGAAATTCCATGATGTTTTTCATATATTGTTGCTTAAGATCTTTATCATGTGATTGACGGGTTTGTATTGTAGGTGGAACCAGATGGAGAATTCCAGATGCAGCCTCAGTGTATATTGTAGGAAAAGGTACTCGTGCTCTAGAACCGGGAAATTGAGAAGGTTAAAGTGTTGTGGAAGCACTTTGGGCCTGATGAAGCTACATGGGAGATGGAAGATCAAATGTGGGCTATGTATCCTTCATTGTTTACTGGTTGCGGCAAAGAAGTTTTGGTGTTTGGTATATGTTTTCGCATACATTTGGTGTTATGTTTTGATATATGTACATATGTATATGGATGTAAATAACGCCATGAGCTATGTTATAAAGCTCCAATAAGTGTATGGGTGTCATGTCAGTATAGTTATCATGTTGTGATGATGTCATGTTGTTAAGTTATCATGATGGTTTTCTTTTCAAAAGGGTGATCATTGTAAATACTACATCAAGCTATGTTATAAAGATCCATGAGTAGTATGGTTTATTTCCAGCAGTTTTTTTGAGGTATATGTATGATTCAACATTGAGGACGGTGTCCCCCAAGGGGGAGGGCTCTCTAATATCCCTAGTGAAAATTCCATGTAATAAACATTAAAAAAAAATAACCATGGTCGATGGGACACTTACTCCAAGCTGAGTGTTGGGTAAGACATCCTAGTATGTGTTCTTTTGGTTTATTATGGCTAAGGAAATTGGAAAAGGAAATGGAAAAGTCTTTAGAAAGGAAAAATGGCCTTTTTGGCACATCTATTTGTGAAAATAATGGAAATTAGGAGAAAATGAGGGGAAATTCACTAGCCTAATAACCCCTGAGCCAGACTGTGGGTTGTGGTAAAGACAAATTTTGTACCTCGGTGGACCTAAGAATCCTTCAAAGTGAATGGCATGATATACGGTAGAGAGAAGAGGTGGATTGCTCTTTTTTGGGCCTAGTAGTCCTGGGATGGGATGTATGGTAAATCCTGGAGAGTGGGTCTTGGTGTAGGTCCTAATGATCCCTGGATCGGACTGTGGATTATGGTAAATCCTAAGAGACTAAGATTCACTAAAATTCCTCACAACATAGGTGGAGAAATCGGGTAGCATCCATCCTTGTTTGGTTCTTTTGGTTGGTTATGATTCCCACATTCATGCTTGGAATATGGCATGGGGATGATTGACTAAAGTGAGATTTGGCTCAACCAATATATGCTCGGGTGGAACGTGGTAGTCCCATCCCCAGTTGGTTTCTACATTCATTAATGAGAAGTTCATTCCCTTTTCTTTTCATATGTAAATGTACTAGTTTATATGTGGATTTTGTGGCGGATATATTCATGCTATTTATGTTGTTATTATGCTAGTTATGTATATGTTTTATGACAATAGCCATGTATGGATCTCATCATGTTTTTACTTATAAATGAATGAGCAATGTATCTATGACCTAATAGATGATAATGTAGCAAATGATATAAGGGAACAATGCTTCATAGTGATTCTCAGATAAGTATGAGACCCCTCTGCTTAAATATGTTGTTTACAACTATAAATTACATATTTTTGATATGTTAGATGAAATGTCTGTCATGGTTAGTAGGGGTCTAGTTAAGGCCTTGTTCATGTATTTACATTTTCATCATTATTTCCTTGTTATCTTTTTGTTTTGAAGATGTCATTCAATTCTAGGTAGTGACTTGGGCTCTGGGCCTGAAAAAGTGGCTCAAATCCCAGGGATGTTGCGACAACATTGAGAAAAATAGTCCCTACATGTTGGCATGCCTTGTCATGAGAGCATCCACAACCTCCTGAACATTGTTAAGACCATAGCATGAGAGCGTCCAGAGGTCAAGTGGTCTAAAACCTTAGTAGGACCCAGGGGTTACCTACCTGAGTGGTTGGGATGGTTCCTTGGAGTCTTATAGCTAATGTGGAAGGTTTGTATCTTGTGTTTGCATCGATTCTACTTCCTTAAGGTCACATAGGAGGTTGAAACCAATCATAGTAGCCTCTTGTCACATGTTTACCCCAGTTGGCCAGTTACTTAGTGTTATCCGGGAATAGTGTCCACTCGGATGATGCTATTCCCACTAAGATGGGTGGCTATCTTAGAAGCAAACAATCAAAGTCTATTATTGATTCCTTTTATGAAAATAGATGAGAAGAGGACCAAGAGGGCCAACCTAAGTCTTGCACTTGATTTCCTCTCTTTCTTGATAGAGTTTCGCCGCTTCTCCTTTGTTTGCCCAGCTTCAAAAGAACCTGTGTTATCACAACAACATACTACTATGCAAGAAACAAGGATCTAAATTCATAAATAATGCAGGATCAGATGTGCATTAACCATATACATGCATATATAAACAAGTACACAAGAATATGGAAGGAAACAAGAATAGCTTTATTCAGATGAGAAGTAGCAAGAAGATTACAACCATGTGCTCTGACCTAGCATCATCCTCCAGCTAAGAAGCCCTTCTTCACCTCAACCAAAGCTAGATCACCCAACACTGTGAATGTACACCAAAATACCAACAACACTTCTCTATAAGATACAAAATTCCAGCCTCTCGATCTCTGTGATGAGGGATCCATATATAGATGATTACAGAGAGGTGATTCATCTTTTGGGATCTTGATTAGTGTCTTTTCTCTGATAGTTCCTGCTTCCACTTGGAGAATGATGATCTCTTACTCATCCCTAGTCGAAAATGGATAGGCAAGTGTCAGAGGGGAAGCTTCTGGAAGATTCCATGATCTTCCACCTCGCATTTTTGTCCCT